>VWZP01010162.1:587722-608287 GCA_013396995.1 Dicaeum eximium
TTCCGGGCCGGGGCCGGGGCGAGAGCGGAGGGAGCCGTGTGTTCCGGGCCGGGGCCGAGGCGAGAGCGGAGGGAGCCGTGTGTTCCGGGCCGTCCCGAACCGCCCCGCCCCGCCCCGCCGGGCCCGCTCCTGCGCCTCGCCGCGCCGCGCCGCACGATGGGCTCCCGCGCGGGCTGAGCCCCGCCGTGACGGGTACGCCGGGCGGGGGCACCGCGCGTGGCGCGAGCGCTCCTGCACAGCTCGCTCGGGTCGGGCCTTTGCGGAATAGGAAGGGGCGGAATATTTTTTGGTCAGCTGCCGGGCTGTGATGGTGTGGCCGAAAGTGTTGGTACAGCGTGTGGGAGTTGCCAGCAGTCCGTGGTTCTGTTGGTTTGATGTCGCTTTGCTCGCGCTGGACTCTGAAACAGATGATCTCGTGATTTGAGCAGGAAGGGCCGTCGCGAAGTGAGTTACCCACATCTGCCCCGCCTGGGGCAGACCAGAGGCCATTGAACCAAGCAGCTCTTCTCCCATCTTGGCAGTGCTGAGAAAAATCCCTTTAAAAAGAAACTGTTGAAAAAGCTTTTGTGGGCTTTCCCTTCGGAGCGTGGGGAAAATGGTAGCATAGAAATGATGAACTTCTGGGGGCCCTGGGTCTGTCCAAGTGGAGGCGAAGAAAGACGTGTACATACTTCAGTTGATTAAATCATAAATCTGACCTTGCTGCACTGCACTTAAAAACAAACATACAAGTTTGTGCTTTTAAGTTGAAATATGAAAGTATCAGTAAATTTAGGCTCCACTTGATGATTCAGAGTCATCTGAACTGTTTTGATGGTGTCCTCATGTGTTCTGGGATAGAGTAGAAAAGTCATTATTCAAATTAATCATTGTCTTTCTGTGATATCCCCAATGCTAATGACAGATGCTGTATTAAGCATATTGTATTGAAGCAAAACATATTAGTGTGCCTGATCTGTTTTTCAGGAGACTTAATCATTGCTGACAGATGGCTCTTGTCAAAAAATGGCTTCTTTTAGTTCAAATTGTTAGAAAAGACAAAAAAGATTGAATTCAAGAAGTCATTGTAATGAGACATAACTCTACTGCCAAAGTTGATATGTGCAATTGATAAATGAAAAAGGCGTTAGTATTAGAGAGGCCATTACGTTAACGGGAATTGTGTGCAATTCTGTGGAGGTATTGTAAAGGCTTTTAGCTAATGCTTTTAAAGTTAAGTGGTGAAGGTAATACCTTGAAGATCAAGAAAGCCCCAGAAAAGCATCGAGGATAAAAATAAATGTTGTGATTTGTTGAAAAGCTCTAGCAGGATATAGCCTTGAAGCCAGGCTGTACCTGACTTTCAGGTGATCTCCTGCAGCAAGAAGAAAGCTCAGATGTTGTTTTTTGGTTCATGTGGAGATTTTTGTGAGAGAAGGGTATTTTTTTTTTTTTTGGTCAGCTGAGTGGAGAGACTGGTAATCATGCAGAAAGAATGTGATGAAAATTAAACTTATATTGGACAGTTCTATGAAGTTAGAAAATTCCTGAAGTAGCAGGACTCTCAACCTTGTAATAATGAGCCTCCAGATGATATGTCTTGTCTGGAGACTTAGCTTAAAGCTGGAACTAGCATTTTTTACTCCTCCCACTAGAAAACATCGTTATAATAAATGGGGATAACCATACAGTTGTTGTACTCCCTCCTATATTAAAGTTGTGTCTATATAACGAGTCAGACATTAAAAATAAGAGGTACTTGCACAACAGTCCTAAGCAATACAAATTGCTAAGAATATTTGGGCAGTTGGGGCAGCAAAACTGTTAAGCTTAGATTTGTCCAGGGGAGTAGAAAGCGTTCAACCTCAGCTGCCTGGCAGCGAGTGCTCTCAGGGTGCAACTCTTTCAACTTCTTCTGGAAAAAGCAGTAGGCTGTAGGCTGCTTTCATTAATAATTTCCTGAGCAGCTAGGTCAGTAGTGATCTCTGCATGATGTCTCACCCTCTCTGTGGAGGTTTGTGCTGTGGCACTGTGGAATACGCAGACTGACTGCTCTCCGGTCATGCTGTTCTCCTTGGTGCAGGCCCGTTAAAATGGGGCCTGCTTGGGTCTGCTGTTGCAAGGTGCTCCAGCTTCTCTTGCCTTTTAGGCAGAGTGAAATTGTTGTATTCAGACACTTGAGGTTCACCTCTGATGTTTTTGTGTCCACTGCTGCAATATATTAGCGCTGGCAATAAACCATAGTGCAGTGTTGAGATTGCCCTTCCTGAATCCTTCTATTCACTGTACATCTGGATAACTGCACTTCAGGCCCTCTATTCACATGGCATGTTGCCAAGTCAGTCTGGTTAGGCTTGTCAAGGATACTAATGCCAAGCAGAAAGGAATTTGGGATAATGAACTCAGTCTGCCTAACACCAGATGCAATGTGTGGCTTTTATTGCAAATTTATTCTGTTTTCATTTGCTTAACCTTTGTGTTGCCATTTTTGCTCATGCCAAAAAACACTCTCTGGAAAACCCCAAAATTCAATCACTTGGAAACTGCCACTCAAATGAATTGTGATACAGTAAGCAAGTCAGGGAAGAGAAGCAAGGCACTTGGATAATCAGTGTCCACTGGGAATATCAAACCTTCAGATAACTGAATCACGCAATGCCAGAAAGTATCAGCCGGATTAGAGTGTGATATTAGTTACTTTGTTGGCACTTGGCCAAGCAATCTGTTCAGACTGGCTACCCAAGAAGTCCCCTAAGAAACTGTAGTATGGCAGATGCTGATTTTAATACTTCAGGTTTTTATCCCTTCATCAGCTTTTGTCTGCATTTTTAAAATGAGTCCGTCTTGCTGAAGAAGTGGCTTGATCCTCAGCTGGGAATTGGCTAGAGGTGCCAGCAAGCAGTAATAAGGCTGTAGGAAAATGCACAGGGAGGTAGAAATTGGACTGTGTAGGAAGTGGGTTTGCTGTACTATTTGGTGTGGCCTTGCATAAGAGGTATGTTTTGATCTTAAATTTTATCCACTTAGTTCTTGGTCTGAACCATAGCTACAGAATGGATCAAAGAGAGTCTTTTGCACAGACTTTACACCACTAAAAATTTTGAGGAATATCCAAATGTGAAGAAAAACTTGGGCTCATCATTCTCAAGTTAGTTTGCTTACTCTTTACCTAGTATTTCATGATGTGCATGTGGTTGTAATAGCATTTTTAATTGATTAATCGTTTCCAGACATACTCAGTTTCAAGAGCATAGAGAAGATTGGAAATTAAAATGGAAAGATTGGAAATTTCTCTGCTTCCTACCAAGAGAAATTGGCCTAATCAGGAGGAAGGGGAGTGCTTCTACAGAGATGCTGCTTTATGGTCAGCTCTGGGCACATGCAGTTCTAGAGGAGTGCAGAAACTTGAGCAATAGTCAAGAGAGGAAATGAGATTACATTGACTTTAAAATGGATTTATTTCCCTCCCCACAATAATTAGGACTCTGCTTTAGGGAAACTTTTCCCCCCCACCCTTAACCAACTTTATTGTATGTTGAATGCAGCTGAACTGATACTTGCATAAAGAATCAGATCATGCTGGTACTGATACAAAGGTCAGTAATTTGAAATGTTGGCCATAACGTTTAATAAATGGACATTGCTTGTTTCTTTTGGCCCTCAACCTTTCTAATTGCATAGATCAGCAGGGGATTCTTGTAAGTACACTAACTTGCCAGTTTTTTCTTGACTACAAATCGACTCACATAGAACAAAAATATTTTTGGATCCAGGAGAGGAGGAAGGAATGTATGTTTTCTGTAGTCCATGAAGGCAAACACTAATTTTCATGTGAAATTATGCAAGGGAAGTGAAAGGGAAATGAAAGCTATGCTCTCCTGCAACTTTATCATGGCTATCTGGGCTAGGTTTGAAATAAAATTGAAAAGTCTTGAAACTGTTTTTTTAATTGATTTCTTTGTTCAATACAATTTAACTCTTCTCTCTTTTTCCTTTCATCAGAAAAATGAGTGGTGGGTTGGCACCAAGCAAAAGCACAGTGTATGTGTCCAATTTACCCTTTGCTTTGACTAACAATGATCTGTACAGGGTAAGTTTTTAGAGATGCGTTGTTTAGATTAAACTTGTTGACAACAATTTTGACTGTAAAATCAATACTGATGTATAAGTTTGTCATGATAAATTTATTATTATTGAAATGCCATTGTCTGTTGTTAAAACTTTTTATTTTGTTTTATATTTCAGATATTTTCAAAGTATGGGAAAGTTGTGAAGTAAGTGACTTAATATGGCCTTCTATTTTTGTACCTCTAATTTTAAATATTTTATGTCTTTCCTTCACTTGAAAGTCTTGAGTTTTTGTAATTAAAGTATGAATGTGGAAGTGTATTGAAGTTCTGTTATTTTTTAATAAAGTATAAATTTAATTTAACAACTGAAAATTCTTTTAATTTATACATAGTACAAGAGTATTTGTGTTTGGGACAGGTTTTGCTAACCATTTCTTAAGAGCAAGTAGAATGTTGTTACATACCACCAGTCCTTTCTCTGAAATAGTTGAAACAGTGTTCTTCTAGTATTATTCCCCTTTCCTTCAACACTGTGGGGCACAGTGTGTAAGTGTGAAGTGGGAGCTTCTTACATGAACTAGATGTCACAGTTCCCACAATTGCAGTGTAAAGTTCTCTGTGATTCTAGAGGGGCTTGTTATTGTAACTTTAGTATTTTACCTAAAGCTAGATGTAAGGCTAAATTAATGGTTTTCAGTATGTGGGGTACTTGTGAAAATATATGTGAATATCTGCCTCTGTGTTCAAATCATAAAAAGAAATGTCACAGTAAGGAGCTGACAGGTTTGTTTATTTTTTTTTAATTGGTCAGAATAAAGAGACTCAAGTTTTCAGTTTTTAATCCTAAACCAGCAAGTATCTTCTCTGATTTCTAGTAGCTGTTGTAATAACCTTTGAGATACAGAGTTTCAAAGTTTATATAGTCTCAGAAGTGTATTTCAGGTGACAAATAACAGGAAAATCAAATACATCCTGCCTATTCTGATTCTAGCTGAGTTTGTTCAGTAAGAAATCAGGGTTTCTCAGGCTCCAAGAAGCTCCTGACTTCTTAAAGATGTGTCACACCTGGTTCTTTCTATTCTTGTGTTATTAACTGGTATGTTCAATCTCCCGATTAGAAGCCTGACAGTCATACCAGGCTTCTGTTGGAATTCTTCAAAGAGTAGCTTGGTAGAAAAAATAATCAAATTGTTTTAAAGTCTATTTTATTGACTCTTGAACTTAGTGCTTGCAGTTGGACATGTCATGTCCAAGAGGCTTTGGTAGTAAAACTGTTAAGCTCAAGCTCAACCTTTTTGTGAGCTGATTTGGGGAAATTCGAGCTTTCTTTACTCTGTTTTTATTTTATAAACTTTTTACCATGTAGGTCATCTGTTTTTTATACAGGTTGTATGGTAGGCCTTCTGTATTGAGCTGGGGTTTGGTTTTTTTGGTTACTTCTTAGAATTTTGGCTTGCCCTGTGGCTGAACCTTGTTCTGCCTGTGGTGGACATAGGGAGGAGTGTATTCCCTACTTTTTTACATGTACTTTGATTTTTATGTACATTCTGGTTCTCACTGTTGTTGTTTTGTTAGGTTTTTTTCAGGACTAAATACAACTGACATTAAGATTGAAAGAATTGAGGCTGTGTGGGTTCCGGCCATACACACACCCCGTCCCTGTCTTGTAAATTTTTATCTTTGGGTTTTGTTTTACTGTTTCTAGATTTTCATGAGCTTATCAAAGTGCTATTGAAGCTGTTGATTTCAATGTTAGACTGAAGATTTAACTTCGTATGTCATGTGAAATAACACATGCATCGATGCTCTTTGGATTTCAGTTGGAGATATTTGTAGAACAGTACTGCATATAGTTAGTGTTTCCTATTGTGAACTTGTTTAGCTGATTAGTCCCACACAAACATAGATCTCTCAGTTTGGAGGCAGTTCACACTGTGCTTTTCATCAATAATAGCAATGGTAAGGTTACTCACGAATTTTCCTTTCACCTCCAGTATTCATAGTTCCCTCCAGGAACCTCTTAGGTTGCTTGTAAATCTAAAGATTATGTTCTGTGTTCTTCAAGTCACACAAGGAAATTAAGAGTGATACTGGTTCCAGAAAAACCCCACATGCTCTTTTAAAATCATCTCCACTCTACCTCTAAATACATGGCCAGGTTAGCTGCTGCTTTGAATTTCTGTTTATTGAGTATTTTTATTGTAAAATATACTTTAACTCTTTTGCTGTATAAAAAAGGCAAGATCCCACTGAGATCTTTAAGGAAAAAATATCTCTGAAGTAATTTTAGTGTGGTTAAATAAAATCAATAATGGGGTTATATGTTTCCAGAGTTACCATTATGAAAGACAAAGACACCAGAAAGAGCAAAGGAGTTGCCTTTATTTTGTTTTTGGATAAAGAATCTGCACAAAACTGTTCTCGGGCACTTAATAATAAACAGGTAAGTTGTGGAAAGTTTTTATGGCAGGAGGGTTGGGCTTTCAGTCCCAAAACATTCACTTTTTCTTTCCAATTTTCTGTAGTTGTTTGGAAGAGTAATAAAAGCAAGTATTGCCATTGATAATGGAAGAGCAGCAGAATTCATTCGCAGGCGTAACTACTTTGATAAGTCCAAGTGTTACGAATGTGGGGTGAGTAAAACCAGAAACGTAGAGAAATGGACAAAAGTTGTGGGTTGAGATAAGAACAACTTAATAATTGAAATAATACTAAGTAGTAGTAATAGTAGATGGTAGTGAAAGTAACATAGAGAAATAAAACCCAAGAAAGATAAGTGATGCACATGAAAACTATTGCAATGACAACCTCCTACTCTTTGCTTCAAAATATCTGCTTTTGCTATATCTTTGGAAGTTCATTATTTAGCTGGCAGTAAAATAAATACAGGTAACAACTGTTTTATATAGAAGTGAGTTTTAAGTTTTAATTAATTCCTGACTTTTCCTGAACATAGTAATGTAGGACAATGATATTTGGATAGTATTTAATGTCCAATACAAACTCGATTTATATTCCTAACACTTCTTACAGCAAAAATGTCACCCCACTCCTGTGTCTTGAATTGTTAATTCTGTGGTTTCTATCTTGTTTTGAATATAAACCATGTGTAGTGTATTCAGTTATTGCAACAGACAAAAGAATCTACTGTGCTTGTAGCTTGTTCTCAGTTTGCAGTTAAGCATGCATATCACCACTAATCTCTTCATTTCCATGGCAAGCCTAAAGAAGAGTTTTTCTTCTGTGTGCTAATTCAGCATTCCATTTATCTTACTAATTGCTTCCATTTTTCCCCCCATGAACTTCCCTCATGATACGTTTTAATGTATAGTTGTTTGTAATGGCTTCTCTTAAGCAATATTTCTTTTTCTCCAAGGAAGCAGGACACTTAAGTTATGCTTGTCCTAAAAATATGCTAGGGGAGCGGGAACCACCAAAGAAAAAAGAAAAGAAGAAGAAAAAGAAAATAGTGGAGCCAGAAGAAATGTATGTATATTGAGTTACATGTTACTACTTTTTTTATAGGAAGCTTTTTCATACTAAACACCTAAATTAAAGATCTGTATTTTTTTTTCTCTCTCCCTGCACAATGTAGTGAGGAGGAAGAAGAAAGTGAAGAGGAAGGAGAAGACCCTGCTCTAGATAGCCTCAGCCAAGCCATAGCTTTTCAGGTACAAAACTGAAGCATGGCATATTTATTATTTTTTTTGAAATTCAGCTCCCTTCTTTAGCTGCTTTTCAGAAGCTCTGATATACCTGCATAGGTCTGTCTGCTTTATAGCACTTACTGGGCTCTGGTTTGGTAGCGGTAGTTGGTAACTATAGTTAGCTTCTTTACATTGCAGGCATATTCAGTGGAATTTTGTTTAGGTTTTTGGCTCTTTCACTATTGCTATATTTGTGTGCTGCAGCCTTTTTTTTCCTTCAAGTTACTTTGCTATTTGCTTGCGTCATCTCTGCTGTGAAGCTCTGCTAGGTTTTTGCCCATAAATCCCTCTTACTTTTTTCACTAGGAAGACAAAAAACCAGTCCTGTATAAGTGACTAGACACATCCTCTGTGCTCACTGGAATGTCCTTGAACATTTGTTACTGGGACACTTCCTTTGCCTAATACAAACCATTGCATTCTCTAATAGCCCTCATCTCCCAAAACATATTGAATGCATATTTTTTTATGTAGCTAGGTTATCTAACATCTGTATTACTGTCTTGATTACTTTTTTACACACTTTTGCTTCATGAAACATAACAAGCCTGACCTGATCTTCAAATCTCTTGGCTCCCTTGTCAACACTGTTGCCTGTGTGCCTGTCCCCTGCAAAAAACCCTCAAGAGTTAATAACTTTGTTCTGAATGTGACTGTAATGAATGCAGGACTTTTACATGATGTAATCCAAAAAAGTGATTCAAATATTCACAGTGTTCCTCCCTTTTCCCAAAAACTCCACAATTGGAAATAAAACCTATAAAGCCAGGAAACATTCTCATTTCTATCACTATCCAAAAATTTTAACTGGAAAAATAGGAAGCTTCTATTTAAACTATTAGTTGAATAACCTTCAGTAATAATCCCCAAAGACACCCATTATCATAGTGAATGACTGCAAAGGACAGTGGGTAGAAGACTTTTTAGCAGAACAAAGCTGATCCAATAACATCAGTTTAAAACATGAGGCATTTTTTGCTTTAGGTCTCAGCTAAAGAGATCTACTTAGATTTTTTGCTTTAGATTTCTCTGTATTTTTGGAAGTTTGCCATGGGCAAAATTTGTCTTTTTGAGAATACAGGACGGTCCAGGTGGCTGCTGTGGTGTAGAAGACAGCTTGTATGTGAGAAATGCTTTCAGAAATGTTTCCTAGTGTTTTGATTTTTCCAGTTTACCTGGAAATAAACCCTTGTAATTTTTTAACTTATTTAATAATTCAATGCATATTAATAATTAGCATATTATTTGTAGTGCACCTTAATTTTTCTTAATTCCAGCTAATACTCCTCTTTTCTTCATTATAGCAAGCCAAAATTGAGGAAGAACAACAAAGGTGGACACAGACTGCCGGGGAATCTTCCATTTCAGATGATTCAAAACGTCCACGAATTAAGAAAAGTGCTTATTTCAGTGATGAGGAAGAACTTAGTGACTGAAATAATACTGTTCTAAATGCATATGTAAGATATATATAGTGTACATCTTGTAAATTACTACAAAGTGATCTGTAATACAGGTTTGTTTTGGTGTTGAAGACACTGAAAATCATGTGGGTTTTTTTTTAATTCTGTCCCCTGACTCTCCCATCTTTTTATATCTCAAAACTTTACCTTTCAAGGCAACCTTTTAAGAAAATGATGTGGTTATACACTTAAATCCAGAAAAGTATCTGTGAGAGTGGTCTTGCAGTCAGTATCTAGACCCAAGTTCTAGCAGTGAAGTGTTTAATGAGAGAATTTCCCAAGGCTTTTTTCCTAAGAGGAGTTCCTCTTAGGATGACTCTTATACACCACTGATGCTTTATGTCTATTTGAAAGCAGTGCTCGTAGTATTTAAGTAGAATATGAAACTTGCATTAGTTCCTTTGCATAGGGTTGAATTTCGGCTTTAAGCATTGTCTTTTTGCTCTTCATGCAGTACTATAATAAATTATTGTCACATCAACACTCTCTCCCCTGACTGCAGTTTGAGTGCCTACCAGTAATTAGGGTTATCCACAGAGTTTTAAATACATTTGGATCTAACCTGCATCATAGCCATCTGAACCTGCTGGCAAAATCCAAAGAGGCATAGTTTCCTACATGCCTAAAAAACAGCTTTCATGTGTACTTGGAACTGTCACGGTCTCTTAGCAAAGTGTGTTGCCATGTGTTTTGCTCATAAAGCTTTTCAGACTTTCTCTGTCCTTAGATCTCTTCAGGGTTCTAGGCATATTCTCCTATAGCTGTGATCGTTCCCAAAACCACAGACACATGCTGATGGTGGTACCCATTTTATATTAAACTCTTCACTTTTAGGAAGCACAATATAAAATACATTCACAATTTCACACTTGGAGACGAGCTGGCCTCCTTCTATTTTCAGTTCTTCCTGTTTGCTCATCAGGACTTGATTTTCTTCCAAATATAGAAAATGTAAATCCAAATATACCATTATGTATTCTTAATTAATACCAATTTACATTCAAATGTGTAACTGGGTGCAAAGCAAAGAAACATGTACACACTCCCTCTAAGCTAATATAAAGTAGTGTCATTCAGAATGTCATTCTGGTGCCTTCCATTGCTCCTTAAACACAAGAATTCACAAACAAGAATGAAGTAATACAAGTTTTTTTCTGTGCAACCTCCTCAAGTCAGCAGAATAGGAAGGAGTATTGGGCTCTAGATATAGGAAGATCTTCGACTCAGTAATCCAAGGAATGTTTTTAAGACTGACTTTGATTTTTTGCTGAAAGTTTTGTATATTAAATCTGAAACTTCCTTCACTGAATTTCAGGAAGATCTCTTAATACTGAATAGCTGAGAGCTAAACTGCCAGGCATATTTTTAATAAATGCTAATCACTCTACATCATATATGGGTGCAATAATGAAGCTTGAGGAGTTCTAAACTCAACTAAGGAAGCAAGTAATGCTGCCAGCATGCTTTTCTTCAAATGTTAGGTTAGGGCTCAATGGCAATCCAAGGGGGAAAAAAAAAAAAACAAACAAAAAGATTGTGCCACTATGTAAAGTCAGAGTTTGTCTTCTTCTCAAATACCACATTCAGTGCTGGTTTTAAAAGAAGATAGAAAACTAGGATGTGACAGAGGACCAGTTTGACTTTGTCCATGACTTTGGTTTGGAAGTATTTGATAGCTTCTAAGAATTAAGATTTCAATGAAGTGATTAGACGGCAATCTTCAAACTTTTATTTCATTACACCATGTAAGGTAGTAGTAGAATTCACTGCCATGAGACTTCTTTTCAGGGTCATGGGGTCAAAAGGATTTGACTTATATGTGGAACACAATATTCTAAAATGTTAAAGTCTCTGTTCAGAAATATCCTCAAATAAAAAACTGACAGTTTTTCTGACCTACAGTATTTTTTTCCAGAGTTCAGTAGCTGAAGCACATTGATGTATCTTTCTAGTCTTCTGCTTCTGCCTCACTGCTTTCCTTACAGGATTTGCTTTTGTCAGCATGAAGCAGTAGCTCAGTCCAGACTATTACAACTGATCCAGTGTTGTTCCTCCGTGCTCTTTTTTTCGAAGCATAAAGTCACTTGAGGTAGGTAACATTGTAAAAGTAACATAATAATGAACCTGCTTCTGTGTGAAATTGGCATTTAGAATCTTTTACCTTAAATCAACCTCCTTTAACAGTTTTTTAAATTCTGAATTTCTGTTGATCAGCAGTGTGTATAGTTTTTGTCTTAAAAGAATGCATCTAATGCCTAAAACACAGTCTAAAGGGACTTTCAGGAATAGGATTTTTGCACTTGGCTTCCTGAATCGTATTAAGTTTCAGTTCTTTGTTGGGAAGATAACAAAGCATTTCTAGGTGAGAAATTCAGAACACTAGCACTAGATAACCATTACATTAGCTAGCCTAATGCTTCCTTGAATACAAAGTTGTTTTCTACAGCATCCCCGATGCAGCTGCCTCATTGTGAAAAAAAAGAAGGCCAAAATTTGTCAATAAAGTCTCTTTATGACTTTCAGTGTGGAGGGATTTGCTCCTGTTCATGCCTACCCTCACCTACTGTAATCAGCATGGCTTCAGATTTCCACCTGAATCCCGTCAGTGCTGAGGAGCAAAGGAGAGTGTTAACAAGGCTTCTAATTTAGATCAGGCCAAGAGGGTGCAATCAGTGTGCAAAGCTCAAGCGATGCACTGTCGGTTTGGTATCATAAAGCACCAATTGTGGAAACAGGAAATGGTGTTGGTGGCTCTGGGCCAGACAGGTGAGACTGTGTAGTCTTGTTATCAAAAGAGAAAAAAATAGAAAATGCTTTGTAGAACACCTTCCTGTTATTGTTAGAAAAACCACAGAATTTTCTTCTGAGAGGTTCAAGTTGTATCTTGGTTTGGGGTTATTTTTAATACTTTGAGGCCCTACATTAGGCTTGTAAGCTGAATTCTGGTTTTAGAGTATAATATGGCTCTGGTTGTAGAGAAAATTACATGAAGTGGGAGACCTTTTTTTTTAAATAATGTCATAAACTCATGTCTTTCTGCAAATACCCACTTACTAGATTTTGTCTTTTGTATTTTCAAAACAGCTTGAAAATTGTCCAGATATGTTCTGGGTCATAGGACCTCTCATCTATTGAAATGGCTAACACAGTAGTGTCTACAAAATCACTAGGAGATGCCTTTCATCTGTCCTTGGGGAAGAAGGGATATGGTAGTGGGATAAGGATTATTAGCTTAATTGATTATTAATGGTATTACTCATACTGTGCCTATGCAGCACTTGCTAAAACCACTGCAGCTATGAGACACAGGGGTAATTTTAGTCCATGTTTAGCAAGCTCCCACTATGTTTTTGGCACATTCAGGTTACTACTCTCAGCAGAGCAATAGGAGGGATTGTAAATATAAAAAACTGTATGTAACTAAATAGGTGATCTCTGGAAGAAATTGTAAACATTCTGTCTTTGGCTTCCAGGTCACTGTGTTTTCTGGGATGCAGAGATGACTGACTGTAGCATGGGAAGATGAGCTGTGTAGGCTGTAGTCTTCTGATACACAAAATAATAAATGCTATTTTAAAATGCCATGGTTTACATCTAGGTTTTCTAAGCAATTTAATAAGTGCTACTATGAGTGTTTCTATTCTATTTTGGATCTGCAGTGTCAATATGATGATAGATTCAATCACTCTTCTGCTATTGCTTTTCTATAAAAATATTTCAAATAATATTCTTCCAAATGTACTATTTCAAAATAACTGGTATTAGATAGTGGATTGCTTCTTTTTAGTATAGATTACAAAACCACTTATAGCTGTCCTTAAAATGCTCATCCTCAGCAGCTTTGTTTATCTTACAGATCTTAACAGGGGTGAGGGCTTTTTCCTGTAGCTGTTGAAGGCAATTTTAAAAAATTACTACACTACTCCTTCTTTACAAAAAAAGGTGTAAAGTGGAGGATTTAATCACTTTAAATGTAGATGACCTTATTTCTTGTATCTATACTGTTATCTGTAAAACATATCCTAGAAGGAATAAGCTGAGGAGATTGTCCGTGTAAAGAAAGCAATATTTTTTAAGTTGAAAAATTGTACAGAATTGCTGAGAAACAGCATTCCATCACTTTCAGGCTAACCCTGACCCTGCTGTGCATTCAGACAGACAAGATGTGTGCTTATGCGTGCATTTAATGGATGTGACAGGTAATGCAGCAAGTAAAGAGTTGCAGAAATTGTGGCAGTAGAATGCGATAAAAGCGTGTGAAACATTTAACCAACCCAGGTTAGGGAATGTGGGTCACAGTGGCTTGAAGAAATACCACAGTTACTAATATGAGAAGTTTCCTGTCTGATGAATACGGTGCTCCAGAGAATCAAAAGCAACTCTGAGGTTTTAAGTTCATGAAAGGCAATGGCCATGAGCCTACATCAAGATGAGCTGATGCATGAAAATTCAGTTTTATCAATATCCAGTTAAAGAGAATTAGAAGGCATCCAAATTTAGATACTGCATCAAGCTCAGTGCAGTGCAGCAAAAACTGTCACTTGGTTGCAGGAGTAAAGATGCATTATTTTAACTGCTTATGTGGAGGCAGAGGATGTAGATGTGTTCTGTTCAAAGAACAGATGTGGCTGTGGAAGAAGGAGAGACCCGAAATAGAACCAAAAGGCGTATTAAGGACTCTGTGGGTATACCAAGAAGTTCCAAGGCACTGAATTGTATTTTTAGAGTGGGATAGAACTGCTTGTACCATGTTTGCTTAATTGAAAAATGAGTGTTTTATATATGAAAATTACGAACCTTTTGGTAGTTCAAGTTTGTACTGCTGTTCAAATGCGAAAGGAAGAGAAACTAAAGGATGATGCAGTTCTACAAAAGACCTCACTTGAGATGTATTTCATGTGTGAATTTGATAAGGTGGCAAAGAGCCATCTGCCCACAAACCCTGGAGCCATGAGGGTGCATATAAAATGAAATGACTGAGCAGCATATGGTAGTTAGGAAAGATGAGAACATTCAGTACTTGGATGAGCTGCTTTTGAGTTCATGAACCATGTATCTGGAATGAATGATTGTAGTCCTTGAAATTATGCTCTTTCCAAGAAAGTTTTTGAAAATTTGTCAGCTAGGTTTATTTTCATCTGCTGCAGGATAACATTTTTAAAGAGTTTTTTTACTGTGGGAGGCTTTCACAGGAAAACCTTAACTAAGGAAACTTGGTTAATTAAAGTCTGGAACACAATTCTGTAGCAAGGGTGGATTCTCTGTGAGTCCCATGCCTGTGGCATCCCAGAGAATGCAGGGCCCCAGGGCCTTATTCATGTTCATATCTAATTTAGCTGAAGCTGCTGGAGAGTGTCCAGACTTCTCTTCATTCACTGTAAAATTTAGGTCAAGCCTATGATTAAGTACTCAAGTTCAGGGCAAAGTAGCCCTTGAAAAACTTTCACCTTTTTTCACTCTCATGTTATTTGTGCTAGGGGCGTAGATTTTGTACTGTATCGCACACCTTTGAAATGGCAAACTGGTTGACAGGAAGGTACTCAGCTCTCTTGATCTGAATGTGGTAGGAGCACTGCACACAGATTACTTTGCACCTTTAATAAAGGGGCAAGGAGTAATTATTATAACATCGTTCTCTGGATGCAATTTCACTGCTTCCAGGGGCTGGGAGCCAGTGAAGAAGGGAAGAAGGAAGGCAGGGCAAAGGATGATTAAGCCAAATATCCATCCACAGAATAAGTGTATATCAGTTATGCTAAACATTTCAGGTTTCTTTCTACACATTCTCTTCTTCACTGTACTTTAGATCAGAGTTTATGTGGATTAAATTTGTGGTTGTCTGGAGAATGTACGTGTAATATGTCTAACTGCACAGACTTCATTTCAGTCACATAGAAGTATAACATGGATTATATTCATGCAAATGAGGTTCACTACATCTTCCTGTTGTCTTTATACTCTAACTGGCTTTTCCTGGGGCACAATGATACCTGTCTGTTAGAAGAACTATTTTTTGTAAACTTTCTACATAGGTAGATTCTGACACAGGAGACTTGAATGTAGACAGCACAGTGGACTTGAGAAAATTAAGATAATCTATTCTGGGTAGGAAAGGAATGAGAGCTTCAGATGTGATAAGAAAAATGGCAGGTGAGACTGAGACTTTTGGTATAGTAGAGTTCAGCATCAGAATAAGGGACACAAGGGAACCAAAAGAAGTTGACAAAAAAAAACCCACACACACCAACACACATGCCCATAGCATTATTCCCCTTCTAATTAAAGAAGGCTTTTATAGGAAATGAGTGATTTTGCATACTACAGTGAAGGTTTGTTTTTTCACATTCAACTCTGAACTCAGTTATCTGACTTTTCTCAGGTGCTAGACTTCACAGCAATATGGTAAACATGCATGCAACTCAGCATTTTTTTGAAAAATAAGGTCACAAATGACTCCTCAGTCCTTTTTGTCATCAGTTATTGTTCAAGAGTGCTTTAGCCAATAATAAAAGGTCTAATCACATATCTGAAAGCTGGTGTCTCTTACACTCACTTCACTGATATCTTGTCCCTCCTTCCCCCATGGCACTCTACTATTCAGAGCTTTCTCCAATAATTCCAGCTGTTGGGATGGCAAAGTCCTCCTGTCTATCTTCACTTCACTGTTGATATGATTTATGTTGAGGGGTTTTTCCCTTCTTCATAACATGCTATTAGTTCTTCAATGAACAATGAACATTTCTTCCTTAGATTTTTGACTCTCAGATGTATAGATACCTGTTCTGTGGTTTTCCATTTGTGATATCCAGTCTGTAGACCAGCTTCAGGATGTCTCATTGTAACTATACTTTACCTGCAAGATGCTTTTTTAAAAAAACATTGCTTTCCAGCTATATCCTTTATTTAGTTATTTTGTCCAATTACTTTTCCACTTTTATTGCTATCAACTAAATTTAGTGTTTAAATAAAGGCCTAGGTTTTCAACTGAAGGAGACTTTATTTGTTCACGTTTTTCCTTCAGTAAGCTGCTAATAATGAATGGTTCTGTTATCTCCTGTCTTACTTAGCTAATCTATTTTTTAATTCATCAGGAAAATATAAAATGTTTAAAAATGGAAACAACCCTAGCAAGCTAAAGTGAACAACTAATAAAAAAAGTTAATCTTATGTTTTGCTCTAAAATTACTAGTATTAATAATGAATAAGGCACAAGAATTCAATTCTAAAATATGACATGGCTGACTGGGAACTTTCCTGACATCTGTTTCTCTCTTCCTGCAATGTATTTGGTATAGTTCCTTCACATAATATGAATGAGTTAAATTGAATTCACCAAGATTATTAAAGTATCCATGGTAATTATTAAATGTAGTAAAACCAGCAATGAATCACACAGGATAATGTTTGCTGCCATGTTTGTTGACAGATATATCATACTTGGGCTTCAGCAGATGAGAGAGGCCAAGAAACTGCATTTCAAATTTCTAGACATATTCCTTTGGAGAATACTCAAGTATGAGTTTCATACATGTCTCTAGTCTAAGTGATAAGTGCATTATTCATTCATAACTGGTTTTAAAATATGTCTTTTGTGCCACAGTATTATGATGGGCAGTATTTTTTATGTTGCTGTCTTAAAAGGCTTATTAGATATTCCATTGGGTTTTTTCTCCCTTTTTTCCCTCCTCCTTTTTAAGGGTTTCAGAGTTCATTGTGGGAATCTGCTGATGTTTAGCAGAAAATACTTTAGAGTCATATCTTCATTTCTAAAATAGAAAGCAGTGTGGTGAGGAATCTCTGTAATATTACTACGTGACTTCAAAGATACTGTCTTAAGCTTATGCATTTCATCTATTGTACTGCAATTCACATAAAAACAAAAATAAGCTCAATGTCCCTTTTAGTAAAAAACAACCTAACCAGCAGATGGTTATTCCATATTTTGATTTATATTCCTATAGATCTATAGTAAGGCTGTTTCCCAGATGTTCATATTTCTTACTAGCACTACTACTGCTAAATAGTGGTTTAGGGAAACCACATTTCAACTTAAATTTCAGTTACAGGAGGGAACTGAGAGACTAGAAGGAGCCTTTGTAGACTCTTATCACTTACATGGTATGAGTAGTTAGGAAAGCAAAGAAGCCACCTTGCTGAGGAGAAATGCCAGATAACTGGTCATTCACTCGTATTGGTTTCCCAGCCTATTTGTCTCATCCAGAGACAGTAGCTCATGTTTCACTTATTAAAATTGCCATTGATACCATTAATTTTCAAATAGAGTCACAACAGAACTGAAGCAGTGAGAAATGAGAAGTTGGAGTTCATGGGAAGTAGTCAAGAGCAAAACAGGCAGTTCTTTTAAAAAGCAGTGATAAAGGTACTATTGCAAACTACTTCAAAGTGGAATAAAATTAGGAGTGAGCTAAGAGCCCAACTTATGAAATCTTCAATGATGGTTAAAAAAAGAGGGGTGGAACCTTCACCAGTTTGCTAAGTGTTATTAGCACAAGAATACAGAGGCAAAATCAAAAGATCAACCAATCAAACAAGAAACAATGATGTTATACAAAGATTGAAAAACAAGGAGTATATTCATAAGGTAAAACCAAGGAGCAAGCTGATCCACCCTTCAACAGTGAGGAGTCTTCGGTGCAGCAGCTGGAAAGGCTGAGGTGTTTCATCCTTGGCAGAGTGGGCCCTCACTGTCAAAGCCAACTGCAATGCTGGGAACAACCCATCAGAGTGAAAGCTACAGTTGGGAAAGAAAGGGGTAGGGAATGCTTCAGTTGGTTGGATGTTGTTAAAGAGGTTGGGCCTTGCAGAGTACATAGACAACCTAGGCAATTTTAGGAGCTGTCTATGAGAATTTGCATTTACGAGTATACACTCAGATTCTGGTTTGAAAAAGTGGGAGCTGAGGAATTTCAGACCCGTGGTTTAAAAAAATCCGGGAACAAAATTATCAAGCAAAGATGTGAGATGTAAACCAAAATTAATATAGACTCTAATCAAGCTAATGCCTTTCTGTACAGAGTTGTAGCTCTTACATGTAAAATAGTGGTGGTAGAGATTGTTTATCTTGACTTCATTAAGATTTGTGCTATTGTGACATAGTAACAATATAAACACTACTACTGCAACTCAAGTGAAAAATTTGGGGGAAAACTGCTTTTAGCACTTCACAGACAAAGTGATGAGATGTACTGAGGGGGGTTCTGCAGAGATCTGTCATGAATGAGATACTGTTTTATAGTCTCTTTAAAACCTTGGATGGTGGAATGGAAAACATACTTGTGAAAACTTGTGAATAATGAGCATCATAGGACACCAGCTTCCTTGGCTTTTCATCTGATACTGCTGAATATTGAATGGGCATAAGAATAGCTCTTCCTTTCCTGATTGTTCCTAAGCTAATCCATTACCTCCAATGACCTCTGCAAGTACCTTCTGCTCAGCCCGTGCTTCTTCCATGCTGGCATAGGCTGCACCAGCTGAACTCATCTGTGCTCGAGGCTTGTGTGTCTTTGTCCTGTGGGGACAACAGCAAGATGATTTATAGCTAGATGGAATAGTTTAATAAAGGTTTTCCAGATAAAAATAAGACGGAAACCCCTAAATCTGGTACTACACACCTGACCATTTTTTCATGTGTGATCTTAGTGTTCAGGAGATTCTGTATCTCTTTCCCAGAGAATGACAGAACTGATGTTCTGTTCATGAACACTTTAACATTTCAGAAAGTGAATAAAACTGGGTAGGATGAGTTGCTTTGATTTGTGGAGGGGGGCTGGTTGGGGGGAGTGTTTTGTTTGTGGGGTTTTTTTAATCTTCAAAGCTCCTGTCTAGCAAAACAAGACTCTCTTTTCCTTGGAGGCAAGTTATGAGATCTTCAAAGGTGATAACTGTCCTCTGTCTTTCAAGGCTATGTTGAAGCCTGGGGCTTCATTTCCCACAGCCCTCAAGAAGTTCCATTATGCCTCTAGCTGTGGTATCCTCTAAGTATCAGGAACCTGCCATCACAACAAATACCACATTTATAAAGCACTTCAGTGTTTTTAGATTGAGGACAACCCTATCTTCGCCTGGGTTTATACTCCTTTGGCCACTGGTGCTCTGGTGAAGAGGTTGGGGGAGACATCTGTTGCCAATGTAGTAAATGCCAAAGCTGAAATCCATACTTTCAGGCTTGTTTGTGTTCAGCCCTTCAGTCTATCAACATGAAGTTTATCAGCATGTGGTGGAAAGAAAAAAAAAAAACCAAACAGACTCTTGAGCACACATGAGTGACAAAACTGAAAAAAACAGGCTCTTTAAGTATGTTCTTACATATCAAAACTTTTCTTTAGTTGGAAAGAGTCCTGTGTAGGATCATCATTTAAAGAGGAGGCAACTGCAAGCAATTTCCATTAGATAGCAAGAGACAGTAAACCTGGTTGAAGTGTTTGACATGTTCATTACATTTCTTATCTAATTGTGTGATACTATCGAGCCCTGCTCACTGGCAACCCAGACACTCTCATTATGTACAGAACCATGGTGCTAAATAGCAATGTGCTAAGATGAGAAGAGTCAGTGCTTTAGCTGTTTTGCAGCCCTCCACGTGTGTTTGCAGAGAACTAAGATGAAAATGTCCAGGTCCTGCTTTGATAGATCACAGCTTATAATTATAGTCACGTTGCATGGGAACGTGGGCACACTGCTGGCTAGATTAGAAAAAGAGACAGACAAGAGCGAAGCACGCCTGTTATGGTTTCTCCCTAAGTGTGCTAACTTGTGACTGTTTTAGAAATTTGGATAACAATGTGTTCATGCTTTCTCTCATTTCCTCATTTTTATACCTCTGAAAGTACCAGTGGTTCTGCTTTGTTTTGCTTCTAGTAAATTCTTCTTTTGCTTGTCTTTATTTATTTCCACAGTGATCATTTTACGGTACAGTACCCCTGTTTTACTTTTGCCTCAATGTGAGCTCTCCACCCCCTTCAGTGCTGTCTCCAGCTCCCTGCCTGGAGTCAGCGCCTGTCATTATCACCTCTCCTTCCCTCCTCTCTTCCCTCACACAAGCGAGAAGCTCCATGACACAGACTTTCCTGCAGACTTTCCTGCTTAGAAGCAGGCTGTTCACCGCCAGCTTTTTTTTTTTTTTTTTAATAGCCCTCTTTCACTGGATGGTTGAAGATCCAGGGAGGAAAGCGCAAGAGCGGTGTGCAGAGCGGAGGGGCAGAGCTGAGGGCCTGCCGCGGCTCCCGCCATGGCGCTGGGGCCTGCGGGGCTGTGGGCAGAGCTCAGGGCCCGGCTCTGAGCGCCTCGCCCCCCGCAGAACCCTACAGCTACACACCGCACCCA
>VWZP01010162.1:608396-628309 GCA_013396995.1 Dicaeum eximium
CCGCACCCACACCCACACCCACACCCACACCACACCCACACCCGCACCCACACCCACACCCACACCCACACCCCACGCTATACCGGCCGCCTGAAGGTGAAGTGCTCCCAAAAGGGGTGAATACTTTTTGACGGGTCTCATGAGACCAGCCCAGCTGCCCATTTTTTTCCAGTTTTCAATGATGACTTATATTTGACTTAGAAATTAGGTAATTGTTTTGGAGTAGAAGCTACACATACTGAGGCACCTTTGTGGCCAAGATGTTTTCTTGTGAATTACTTCTTTTAATTATTTAATTTGACATGGAACATAGTTTAGTTACCTAATAGATTTACTTATTTAGGTCTAGGCATGATTATTAACTCAAAGCAAGAACTGCATAGTTTACTTCTTACAGAGCTACAGAGCTCCTTAGAGAGGTACCAGTTCATTTTAGTTTCATGGTAGAACACATTTTCTTTCCCAAATGTTGAACTCAGTTTTATATCTGCCAGGCCTTTTACAGAAGATAGGTAAATGCAGATAACAATAAACCACAAAAAAAACCAGCTAATATGCTGCCTCCCAAGCAATGTTGCTTTTATCCCTGACCTCCTTGGAGAGAGTGAGAAAGATTAAAACACACTGCAATTTCACCCAGGTGTCCTACTCCTTACTGATATTACTCAAGACAACAAGGAATAAGAAGGGGAAATGCTGAATATGCACTTCTGAGTGATGAATGCCCTGGAGCAACAGAAACACAAGGCAGGTCCCTCAGGAGAGGAGTAAGATTAACGATCTTGATTCTTTTATAATGATCTCTGGTTTGTTTTCCCTGTCATAAGGGGGAAAAAAGCTATTTGCTACAAAAAAAAAATACTGTACAGCCTACCTCGTGCTAAAAGGCAAGGGCATGAAGTATAAATAACTCCGAGAATAAGTACAGAGAGAGTCCTCCAGTTTCATTCAGGAATGTGTTTGTGACAGTTGAAGAAAAAAAAAATCCCACCAAAACAAATTCACGTTTAATTTCAAGGAATTCTCACAGGTATTTAATTTCTCAAGTGCGTAGACTGTGTCTCCAGCTAGAAATGAAAAGCAAACTAAAGAACTCAAAAAGACTAGGAAGTTACCTTATAAAAATATTTTTTCTTTCAGTAGAGAAATTGTGGTCACCACCTTCTTCTCCAGGAATGGTTCATGCTACTCTTAATTTTGTACAAATGTGGGCTGCCACCAGAGATGGCAGCCTTTCTGTCTTCGTGTCCCTACTCCCATGTGTGTCCCTGTTCTTTTCCTTGCCTCACATCAAGGGATTATGCAACTTCAGGGTGAATCAGCTTCCCTGATCCAACAGAAAATAAGCAGGTTTTTAGTAGGGTAGTTAGCTTTGGGGTTGTCCAAGAGATCTGACCTGGAGATAGGTGGGGAGGATGGGGAAGAAACTGGTGGGTGTGTGGGGGTGACCTCATTGATTCCATGAGCTTTGGCTGGAGTAGCATTTTTGACTGTACTCTTAGGCAGCTTCAAAACTGGAAAAGCACACAGGGAGAGTTGTTCTCTATCAATATGCTGCTCTCTAACAATATGCTGCTGGACCAGCACTAAAGATTTGGGGGAGGAGGAGGTGACAATAAATGTGATGGAAGAGGCAGAATTCTGAAAGGTTTGAATGCTAAAGCATATGGGATATTTGGAGAATGGGAAGCCTCCAGCTCAGCTCCTTTTGAAGAACAGAAGGAACCAGGCTCATGCATCTTCCATTATCTAGTGAATTAATGAGAGTTTTTACTGAAGAAATTAAAATCTCATTCAAGTTCAACAAAAAATATTGTTTTCTCATTTGCTTCTGTTCAGATATTTGCTACTGATCACAGTCTGGTGGATGATGTGCTATGAAAGGTGGAGGCAGCATAAAATGCCATGCTGAATAATTGATCACCACCCCTCCAGGCTATGTCTATGGATGAATGCATATGCTGGTTAAGATGACTGTGTCCCTAGTTAGTGCTCTTAATTGACAAGCACCTGATCTGAATTAAAATAGTATTTTTAAAGACATCTTATTTATGTTGGAAGCTCTTTCATATTTTACAGTGTTTCACTTTTGTGTGTGTTTTTCTGATTAAATGCAGGCACCTTTTGGCCCTTTAATTGTAGGGACATTTAGAAATTAATTATGTATTTTTTTAAAACAGTAGTGTAAATCTTGATCACAGGAAATCAATGGAAAACCTCCTGTTCACCTTCCCACTGTACTTCTTTGTCCAATGTCTGTTGCTACCAAGTAGTTATAATTCCCTCATCTTCTTAGTAGGAATTAGGGGATGAAATAAAAGCCAATATATCAAGTCCCCATATCTCATTCACAAAAGCAACACAAAACAGTAAAGAGACAGAAGGCTAGACAAGAGTGTTGCCAAACTCAGTATGTGGCAGAGATTTCCCACCTTTAAGTCCACTCTAGAAATTTCTTGGCCTTTCACAAGAATCACAGTAGGATAAGAAATTTTATCTGAAAATAGCTCTGAGTCCTAAACAGTTAAAAATTTTAATGCAACTGATGTTATGCACATCGTACCTTCTGGAATTTACTTCAGACTCTAGAAGAAGGGAAAAAAATCAAAGGCAAATTTAAAAAGCAAACAAAGAAAACAACAACAAAAAAAAACCCCCCAACCAACCAAACAAAAAAACCCCACCAAATCCTGAAGGAGTTAAGAGAGCTGGAAAAAGGGCAGAATTAGTACCAAAAGATGCCACTGTACATGAGCTCTCCTCTCAGCTTTCTCAGTGTTGCATCTTGTGAAGTGCAGAGGATCTGACTCTTAGTGTCTCTAGGCCATTCTCTTACCTGTTTACCTTTGGGACAAAAATGGTTATTTGAAGGCAGCTGCCTAGATTTTCTCCCCATGTGAGTGTTCACACAGTCACATCCAAGCTTGGTTATGTTTGTTTTACATTTGCTATGATAAGCTGATTTACTATTTTCCATATAAATTGTTTAACATGACCTTGTAAGTCTAGAGTTAACATGAATTATAGAAAAAGTCAAATTTCATCATTAATATTTTTTTTCTGTCTTTTTCAAGACATTTTTACTTTTCTTTCAGGTAAGAACTTTCCCCAAAGTATACACGTGTGTCCACACATCATGTGTGTACTGCAGGTTACCCTCTGCCTTACAGGGATGTTAATAATGATATAAGGGCCAAGGTGAAGCTTTTGAATGTTAGAAAGTAGCAAGTTTAAGATCCCCATGTTAGTCTTTTTTCATCTCTATTCTGCACTGAAGCAGATGGAGATCCCATGGAGGAACAATACGTGCTGATCCTGCATAATGCACTTTGCACAGGGGACTGCACCAAGGTTGTGTAGTCACCTGGCATCTCATGATTTTTGGGTGGCTGACTTTGCTTCCCACATAACAGACTTTCTAAGTAGGTTTATTGCTTCTTAAAAAACAAACAAACAAAAAAAAAAACCAAACAAAAAACCCCCAACCAAACAAAAAACAACCAACAACAACAAACATTTTAATGAAGATACAAACATGTATGTATGTGTGTCCCATGTTATGGACAGGTGTACTTTTCCAGATCCAGCTGTGCTGGGGTGAAGAGTTGTTCTCCCTGCAGTTCATAGTCACCCACCCCCTCCTCAGGAAATATTCCTGCTCCCTGGTACCCACTGGCTGAGCCTGCTGTCCACCTCCAAGTTTGGAACGAAATCATTCCATGTTAGACAGGGTGAGCAGGAGGCTTCATTCACCTGATCCATTCAGGTTGAAATAGTTACAGGAAAGCATAGCTTCCCAGGGGGCTCATAACTCTCTCATCAGACCCTGACAAATGCTACCCATGAACTGGTTCCTCCTGACAGAGGAGGATAAAAGTGTGCCAGTGCACTGTTTGCAAAGAGGCATTTCCAGAGTGCTCTTCTGCTGACACCTGAGCAGCCCAAACAGAAAGACAGTGGACATTTTGTTCTCTCCCTAAAGCTACATTAGATGCTCTTGTGACAGAGGAAAGGCCTTTCCCTGGAAAATACAACAAACTTTATATAAATTGTGCATCTTCTCAAATAAAGATAATTATTTTTGAGGGCAAAAAAGAACAAAAACCTAAGCAAACCAGTCTGAATTCTTTCCTTTGATCAGGAGATTGGACCAGAGACCTCTTGGGATCCTTCTAACTTGAATTATCCTGTTATTTTATTTTTTTAAGTAAAAAATAACCAGCTGTAGCTGGCTATATCTGTCACTAATGTTGTCAATTGAATGCAAATAATTAGTTCTTTGAGGGACTTTGGGGAGGGTTCCCATTATGGCTGAGACAACAGTTATTCACAGAGGGATGGTTTCCACTCTGCCAGTCTCTCTGGTTCTTCTAACTGCTCATATGGTCCCAAAATTTTTGGGATCTGCTGGCTGAGCTGGTAGAAAACTACCTCATGAACTGACCTGGCTCACCTATGGATCAGACAGTGACAGAGGCTAAAAAGTGGGGCCACCTAGCCAGAAAAAAACCCTGTAAAAGCAGGGCCTTAGCTTCTAGCATTAGCAAGCTGTGACAGTACAGTTTTATTCTTGTAAGTTAATGTGGATGTCTACTCACTGTCTGGGTCAGTTCTCCCATTATCATGTTTCATTATTTAATACAGCATCTGATCCTTTAGGAGCCCCATGATGTAAGTTGGTCTCTGTGCCTCTGTCTTGCAATGTACAGGCTGAGAGCTTAGGCTTTGAGTGCCAGGAATCAAGTCATGTCTCTCTGAAGACCACTTATGTCTCTGCTATTAAATAAGTGATAAACTACAAAGAGCTTTTCACTTCCCAGTAAGTTGCCTGTTTGGAGGCTTTTCTGTCTTTTGATCATGGGTCAGATTCATCCTTTTTGTTGTTAGAACAATTTGGCTTTTTTGACTGATTTTCAGTGCAACCTCCAATGCTATCCTTTTGCTGAGGTTACCTTTATTTATGTTGCTGACTTATGTGCAATAAAGCCTGAGTCACCGCAGCCTGGAAAGAACAGGCCAGCTCTCTCCTCCCTGCCTCTGGTTGCAAGCTCCTGCTGTTTCCAATCAAACAGCTGTGGGCTGAGCTGGACTAGCTCACAGATCAGAGCAGAGAAAATGAACTCTGCAGCAAACCCAGCAGAGGGGTTACAGTCAGCCTGGCAAGGTGATCCAGCTCCCCATGCCCTGCCCTGTCCCTAAGGCAGCCAATGCAAGAGGGAGACAGGAACAGACCACTGGGCAGGGAAAGGGAACACTTCCTTGGGCGGCAGCCTACAATTAGCTTGCCAAAAGGGGTTGTGAAACGGCAAGATTAGTTGCTGTCTGCTCTTCAGAAGTACTTGCATTAAAATTTTTCTTCAGGTGATTTTGCACATAAAAGTATTCTATGAGAAATTTCCTGTGAAGCTGCAGAGCCGGTAAGACACTCTATCATAACTTCTTCATCAAACAAATGTAACAGGAAAGAATGATTATTTAAAAATAATATTTCATTTGAAAGAAAACAAAACCAATTCAGAGAATATTTTATACTTCATCAGTTAAATATTTACAATAGTAAAGTGAAGTGGTGGTTTTCTTTTTAGCTTTCAGCAAAAAATGCAATAATTAGCTGCACATTAAGTCAGTGTGAATGAATAACAGTATTTTTAAGAAGCTGTCAGAGGCTTATCTCACAGCTGGCATCTATTAATATAGTGAGTGATTTCTAACATAGATAGACTCCAAATTTAACACCATCCATTAAGGAAGACTGCGGAGTGCTATAATTATGTCAGAATACTTTGGCTGTCAATAAACAAGTCGCTCAATGTGTGTGTACATATCCATTAACACAGGTTTCTAAACAGAGAAGCTGTATTTGGGGGGTTTTGATACAACTTAATCCATACATCATTTAACATAATCCAGAAAAATAACAATTTTTCTATTATTTCCACATCAGCAATTTTTGTGGAAGCTGACCAGTTTGATGTGGCTCTTTTTTCTAACAAAGATTTCATGTTAATATGTGCTTTCCCCTAGCCTCCTCAGACTTCTCAGAAGTGGCAGAATTACTCCAGACTCAGCAGCAATAAATTCCAAATTATCCTCTAGCTTGTTTTTGCACACCCATGAAAAAAAAATTCCCTGCGGTTATTCTCAGAAGACTTGAGATTCCATCTGCTTACTTTATTTCAGGTGGAAAAGGAAACCCAAAGAAGATAAAACTGACAAGTCTGCATCCATTTAAATCTCTTCAAAATCCGGAGTGAGTGCTTGGATTTAAGCAGAGTCACTGAAGATTTACAGTGGCAGGCAGACAAGAACTCAGAGAACTCCAGGGCTGAGTTAGGAACACGTATTAACACCCTCAAAGCAAGTTTAAAGAAGAGCGAACTTGTGCCCACTGTTTATTTCAGTGTAAATACATAATGCCATCTTGAAATACAGTCTGTGAATCAATTCAGGCAGTAAATTTGACCCTGTCAACTACCAAAAGAAGGGTTCTCAGCACGATGGGTGGCCGACATAAGAAAGATGTGGAGAGACCAATGTTGGTGCATTGCTGTGCTCCCCTTGCTATGCCTTTTACAGCCCCAGTGTCCATAGAGCTGCAAACATTGTGGTTCTCTGAACTCAGACCCTACCCCTTGACCCTTACGATGGTTTTTGGTATAGGCTGAGACCCCATGTACCATGGATGACTGAGTTAAGGAACATGTAAGAAGTGTCAAAATTTGTGCTGTCCTGTGCTCTCCTTAACATGCCTTTTCAAGCCTCAGTGTCCCTGTTGTGGTAGGCTTAGTGGTTCTCTGAACCCTATCCTTACTCTAACTGGGGCTTTTGGCTCAGGCTGAGGTCTCAGATACCATGGCTGGCCCAGACCAGAAAGATATGGAGAGAGCAATGTTGGTGCAGTGCATGTTTTCCTTTCTCACCTTTTTCAGACCTGGAATCCCTGGGACTGTTTTCTTTATGGTTCTCTGAACCCTAACCCTATCTTGACCCTAACAGCAGCTTGGGGTTGAGGCCAACATACCAGGCACTATGAGTGGCCCAGATTAGAAAATATGGAAGGAGCAGTGTAGGTGCAGTGTCCTGCTCACCATGGTATCCCTTTCAAGCTCCAGTGTCTGTGGAGCTGTGTGCTTGCTGGTTGTCTGAACCCCAACCCTAAACCTAATTGTTTAGGTTAAACCTTGGAGTTTGGGATGAAGGTTCCAGGTTCCATGGGTGGCCCAGGTAAGAATGATTCCTTCAGGAAGACGAGTATTGTTGTAATGCTCTATTCTCCTTGGCATGCCTTTTCCAAGCCCAATGTCCCTGGAGCTGTAGGCTCTGGGGCTCTGTACTGTCTTCCTTGCTAATTAAAAATAAAACATGCCACACAGTAAAAGTAAAGTTTCACCCAGACCATCTTATGGAACTTGTGTCTCTTGCTTTTAATTCCCTGGCTTTCCTCCTGTCCAGGTACAGCTGTGACAGGCTCATATGATCACTGATGTTCCTGCTGTTCATCTTTATATGGGTAGCATTAGCTTTACAATACTTCCCATCTTTGATAACACTGGAAACGGACATTTTAAGATTGCTCCTGAACTCAGAGGTTTTGTATAGCAACACCATTCATCAGCACTTCTAAGACACTGTGATTCAACTGGCCAGAAATAATTCTTCCAAGCTCTTCTACTGAGGACTTCATACTGAAATGGCAGCATGCTGTTAGAGATCATCCTAACTATGCCTACTATGACAACTCTTTCTTACAACTTTTGAACATCAGAGAAAGCTTATATAATCTGTAAAATCATCACCACAGGTGAATAATTTTTTTTCTCCCAGTTCCAGACTTTGAATGTACTGTAAGGAACATAGAGTACTGGTGTGATTCTAGTATGTGTCTTCATATAGAGATCTGAGAGAATGATTCAAAACTTTTTTACTTTGTACATATCAAAGTTCAAGATCCTTTTGTATGGATTGTAGGATGCATCACCAAGGATGTGTCATAGGCTGCATCACCTATCCTTCAAATACAGCACTTTTTCTGACAATTTACTGATAAAATGTTTTAACTAATTTTTAACTTAAAATAGAAAGCATAAAAACTTAAAACAGTCACTTCAGAAATTTGTCATTTGCCAGTCTTTTATCCCACATCTCTTCTAGAATCATACAACCATTAAGGTTGGAAAAGACTTCCAAGATCACCAAGTCCAACCATCACCTTGCACCGCAACAAATTTACCACCAACCCATGTCCTCAAGACCTGTATCCACATGGGTTTTTTGAAAATTTTTAGGATGCTGACCACTTTCCCGAGCAGGCTGTTCCAAATGTCAAAATGTTGACAACCATTTCTATGAAGAAATTTCTCCAAATATCTATTCTAAACCTTCTCTGTTGCAACTTGAGGCCATTTCCTCTTGTTCCATTGCTTTTTATGGGGGAGAAGAGGCTCAATCCCCCACATCACCACAGCCTCCTTTCAGGCAGTTGTAGAGTGATAAGGTTTCCCCTGAGCCTCCTTTTCTCCAGGATAAACACCCCCAGCTCCCTCAGCTGCTCCTCATTTGAGCTGAGTTCCAGACTCTTCACCAGCTCCATGGACACACTCCAGCCCCTCAAGGTCCTTGTTGTAGTGAGGGGCCAAGAACTGGACAAGCACTCAAGGTGTGGCCCCACCAGTGCTGAGTACAGGGGGATAAACACTGCCCTGGTTCTGCTGGCCACACTATTCCTGATCCAGGCCAGGTGCTGTTGGCCTTCTCGGCCACCTGGGCACAGCAGGCTTATGTTAAGCTGCTGTCAACCAGCACCCCCAGGTCCTTTTCCTATGAGCAGCTTTCCACCCGCTGTTCCCTCAGCTTGTAGCACTGCCTGAGGTTGTTGTGACCCAAGTGCAGGACCAAGCACTTCGCCTTGTTGAGTCTTGTCCAACTGGCTTTGGCCTGTTGATCCATCCTGTCCTGATCCCTTGGCAGGTCTTCTTGCCCTCCAGTAGATCAACGCTCCTACCCAGCTTGGTGTCATCTCCCCTCGTCCAGATTACCAATGAAGATATTAAACAGAACTGGTCCCAGTACTGAGCCCTGGGGATCCCCACTGGTGACCACCAGCCAGCTGGATGTAACTCCACTCACCACCACTCTCTGGGCCCAGCCATCCAGACAGTTTTCACCCAGCACCTATCCACACCATGGAGTTTCCCCAGGAGAATGCCGTGGGAAATGGTGTCAGAGGCTTTACTATAAGTTTAGGTAGACAACATCTGCAGCCTAAGACCTGGCTGCATGTTTTCGTGGAGCTCTGTCTGGGTTGCCACATCCTTTCTGGTGCATGCAGAGGATGAACTTTTTTGTTCATTATTTTGTTCAATAATGTGAAAACATAGAAGTGTTCAAACTTTCCTTAGTGTTAAATCTCCTGAAATGTCACATGTGGGCTTCATATGGAGGACATACCTTGATAGTATGGTATTAACAACTGCTATGGAAGCTGCTATAAGCAGTAAGCAGGTGCAGACCTATACATTAGAGTATATATGCATCTCTATATAGATGTATCTGTACATCTATACCTGGAGATAACAGTCAAGTGTCATGTTTCCTCACTCACTGATTTGCATGATCAACTCAGCTGGGCAAAAGCAACTGGGGACACTGGCCTCATCTGTTACTAGCTCTCCCTGACAACACACGTGATTGCCACCTGGTCCCCAATGCCAGTCTTGTAAACATGTCTGTGCCTCCCTGCTGGTCAATTGATGATCAGTCTCTTTGACTGGTGTTGGTTCACCCAGTAATGCAAAGTGTCTGATCAGTAGACCTGGCCTAACTTGTATCTCCCTTTGCCTTGGTATGCAGCAGCACAGAGCAACCAGTGCTTACTGGTGAATCTGGCTCAAAACTTCAAGTGTTTTACAGCTGAGCCAAGATTCTGCATTTATATCTTCAGGTTTTGTGAGGTATTATGGTACCTTTATTGTGTCTTACTGGGTTTCCTCACGGGCTTTCTGGTTAAATATTCACATGCAAAATTCTCAGACAAAAATCACTGTTAAATCGGAGTCAATATTAAGAATGTGTATCACTAATTTAACTGAAAGTAATCCTGGCATAGATACCAGCTACAGCCACTGATGACCATCTCTTATCAAAATTAGGCCACACTTTTTTCCAGATTTGGTAATATCTGCAACCAATGAGACTACAAGTAAATGCATATTCTTGCATTGAAGTCTGCTAGATATTTTATTTTTGTGAGTTTATATCTTAAATGTAATAATGCTTTGAATTGTAAACTGAATAGTCTGTTTTGTTTCTATACTATCCTTTGATCAATGGATTACAAAATTGTTAAGATATACAAATCTAAAAACCTCTTAGATTGCATTTGTCTTTTTTATTGGCCTTAATAAAGCAGGCAGGTTGTTGGCAATTACAAACTATTTATTTTAACTAAGCCTATATTCAGTCATGCATATCAAGGTAATCTGATGATTGAAGACTTCTGTATGTCCATCCCTTGTCCCACTCAAGCCAACTAAAAAATCCCAGAGCTGTGTCCATAACCAGCATGCTAAATTGAACTTCAGCCTATGTCATATCACTCTTTGAAGCTATATCACCTTTTGATTGTACAGTGTCTAAAATAAAAATCATAAGGGTGATACTTATTGTGGAACCCAACCAATTCTATAGCAACAAAGATCATAGATTATGTAGATTTGTTTTGGAAGATTGGCTTATCAATGTTAGCATTAATGAAAATAATACCCTTCTGCCTTATAATGGACTTTCTTCCATGTCCAGTCTGCTGTCCTTCTTCCTCATACCTAAGAAAAAGGCTCCAAACATCAAGAATTCCACATTCCAAATTCCATTTAAATAATTTATTATCAATGCTATTTTGAATGCTTGTTTTTGAAGCATTCCACATTTTCTCTGCCTTGAGTGTTACAGTGCCCTTTATGCTTTCAGACTAGTCCAAAGAGCTCACTCAATATACTTAAGTGTTCTGCTCTGTCAGAATGATATCTCATCCTGGCAAATATCCAGCTGGTATTTCATTTAAATTTACACAACAGAAACCATTACTACTGGAACTCCCTTCACTCAATTCTCATCACAGAAACCCACGTTTGTACCCCAGTGCCAATACACAACCTTCTCACAACACCGTTTGAAATTAAGGGATAGTTAGCTTCAGGACATGCCATCAAACTGTAATCCATCTTAAAGCTACAGCTTGAATAAAGCTCAGTTTGGCAGCCCAGAGAGATTATGATTCATACTTTAATTTTATCTGTCAGGTGCTGTTGCAGTGCTATTCTGGCTAGTGTCCCAGGCGGACTCCTAAGAAGACAGAACAAACAGCTCTTAGAATACACACAGTTTTTAGACTTTGAAACTTCACGACTTCTCTTGTATTTGACCTCCTGAAGTCACCAAATGAACACAAAGTCCATCCATTTTTTCCTCACACTTTCTTGTGGAGCTGCTTCTTTCCTATGTCTGCTGTACTGTTAGTTATCTTCTAGTTACACAGGGACAGTCTTACCTGGAGTTACCTACAGTTTGAATGGCTCTCATAAAGGTGTGATGGTTAACTCAAGCACAGTATCTACTGCATTCTACTGCATATTAATGAGAGACATGGCTAAAGAGTTTCAGATACATGTCTCTCTTCTTAACTGTGCAATAGCTTTTTTCCAACAAATAAATCAAATTATAGGACTTTTTTTCTTTCAAACCATTCCAGTACATCTAAAATGCCTGAACTTGTTTAAAATCTTCTTACATGTGCAGCTAGCAAATATTCTGTTGTTAATATATGAGCTAGTATCTCACATTATTAATTACTTTATTTATTAAGTACTTCCTCAAGGATTAGGGAAATGCCTTTACTATATATTCCACTGATACAATAAAAAGGACATTCAACTCTTCATTCTTAGCAATATTTATCAAGGTTTATATGAAAACTGTAGTAGCTATATAGATTTGGTGAGAACAAATTTGGACATTAGAGTTGTCTGGAATGCTATGGAATTTGCAATTAATTAAAAATAGAAGATTCTAGACAGTCTTTTCATAAATCCAGTCCTCAGGAAAGAACACTTCTTCTCTGAAATATATAATTTAATCGATTATGTATAAAGATTTTATTCTGGAAGAGATACATTAAGGCAATGAATGCCCTTGTACATTTTGCAAGTGGTAATGAACAAACTGAGACAGAGATCTGGTTAGTGTGTTTGAAAACATAAATCCGAAACTGTCACTCAAAGCTGACTTAAAGCTTGTGCTTACACTGCCTTGATCTCAGGGTTTCTTTGAAGATTTCTTTGTAGGGCTGTAAGAGAGCATTCTGAGGGTTAGTCAAGTGTGTGTAACAGCTACAGAAGATGATAACTCTTATGCAGAGTTAATCATAGAATATGAGGGTTTGTAAGGGATCCATCAGGATGGTCGAGTCCAACTCCTGGCCCTGCACAGGACACCCCAAGAATCACACCAGCTTATCTGAGAATGTTGCCCAAACACTTCTTGAACTCTGTCAGGCTGGTGCTGTGACCACTTCCCTGGGGAGCCTATTCCAGTGCTCAGCCATGGTCTGGGTGACAAACCTTTTTCCTGATAGCCAATCTAAACCTCCCCTGACACAGTTTCAGGCCGTTCCCTTGGGTCCTGTCACTGGTCATGAGAGTGAAGAGATCAGTGCCTGTCCCTCCTCTGCCTCTCATGAGGAAGTTGCAGACTGCACTGAGGTCTCCCCTCAGTCTCCTTTTCTGCAGGCTGAGCAGACCAAGTGGCCACAGTCTCTCCTTAAATGGCTTCCCCTCAAGGCCCTTCCCCATCTTTGTTGCCCTCTTTTGGACACTCTCATATAGCTTTATATTTTCTTTACATTGTGGCACCCAAAACTGCCCCCAGAACTCAAGATGAGACCTCCCCAATGCAGAGCGGAATTGGACAATCCCCTCCTTTGCCCTGGCTGGTGTTGCTGCATCTCAGAACATGGTTGGCCCTCCTGGCTGCCAGGGCACTGTTGACTCATATTCAACTTGTAACAAAATTTGTCATTTTTCAAACTCCCTTTTGTGTAATTATGTGTCTTTTTAATATATAATAGCCAGAGGGCAGCAGTTTAGCTTGGGAGCAGAGCTTTTGCATAAGTGATGTGCCTTTGCAGCATTAGCCATGCAGAATCACCATCATTTCCTGGCTTGACAGCCCTCGTCAAACCCTGCGGAGTAGCTGCTTTGTGAGGGAGTCATTTCACCTCAGTGTTCAACTTCCAGTGATGGTGATCTGTGATGATCATCTTGATAATTGCACTATTTTTTTCCATGGCATTTTTAAATGTTTGAGTCATCTTAAAAATAGAAGCACTGCAAGGTTCAATAGTCTTTTATTTTGACATGTTTTTCTTGAATTCTGAGCAATTTGGAGAATCTTCTTCTTGAGCAGTTACCTAACAGGAGGAATCAACACTGATCCATGTCAACTGACAGGTTCCTCTGGGAGATTTCTGCTTCTTCCAGCCCTGGATCACCTGTCAGTGCAGTAGGCTCACTGTAACCAATGCTCTAAACCTACAGGAAAAGCCTGAGGGTACACTCCACATTCATTAAAGAACTTAATTTTTCTTTCTTTCTATCTCTCATTAATATACTCATTTAGAAATTAATATTTCAAGTTTATTTTGAAAAAGAAGCTCTGTAAAATACTTCTATGCAATATTGAGTCTACACAGTCCAACCTTGCACATGGCAACAGTAAAAGTCCAAGCAGAAGGATTGGAAGAGAGGCAAAAGGATAGGAAGAGGGACAAAAGGGTGGTAAGATGCAGTGCATGGTTATTTAGGGATATTGGTATTGCAATAACCTTAGCACAGTGGCAAGGAAATTGTCTTCTCTTCAGGGAACAGGCTTCCCCTCCTGGCCTTGATTTTGAATCCACACAGACATGTTCTATTGGCTGGATCTGATCCCTGTTCTTTTTTTTTTTTCTTCCATGAAGGGGATAAGCCTTGGCAAAATGAGACCAAGCAAATAATTTCAAGCCAAAAATGAAAAGTGAGATCTCTTACCAGCACTCCTGCATGCTGCGCTTCTATGACATTCATCATTATCTCCCTTACCTAGAATAACATGGAAATTGGGAAAAAAGGGACTCATGAGGTTTCTCATGGAGATCTCTTATCCCAGCATATTTCATAATGAAAATGTACTGAGCTGATATGGAATACTTTCCAAGAAAAATTTGCAATTCTTTTGAATGTTTAAGTACCCATGTCTCTGTGTTTGTATGCATGTATCTATAATTACAAGCAGTGAAATTTGCTTTTTATTACACAGAAAAGGTATTCTTCTCAAGAACTAATCATCTTTGTGTGGCTTTTTTCTGACAGAAGGTTGGCTTATTCATTCATTACTTCTATTACATCTGAAAAAATCAGTACCTCTGCAATATCTTTTTTTCCTACTGATCCCACAATGCAGACACATTCACACATTCACATTAGTCAAAGATAATGCCTGTAAGTCAATTTCTGATCTCAGAGTAAATCTGAAGGAATTCATAAAAGAGATTTACAGTGAGGAAAATTGAACAGCACTTTCGATCCAAAGGCAGCTTATGGCACTTGTGAATCCAGCCATTGCAGTAGATGTTTGAGTGCTATCTTGAAACAATGTTGGAGCACTGAACTAAGCATGGAACTGGCTTAGAGGCTTTAGTTCCAGTATTTCATTTTTTTTCTCTGACAGCCTTTAAAAAATGCTATGTAGGACCAAGAAGCTATGTGACTTTCAGCCATATTCCCTAATCAGATTCAGAATGCTTTAAATATTGCTGTAAACTGTGAAATCTTCTTTGGGCTGCTGTTCTTCCTTTGGCACTAATTCTGTGGGAAGCCTGCCACCTGCGTGACACAAAAATAGGAAACTCAACCTCCTGTCAAATTTTAACACTTTAAAACAACTTCTAAAAGGGAGAGCATCAGTGAAAGTAAAAATCAAGCAAGAGAAGAGTGAGACATGACAGAAAAGGAACTTGAAGGATGGAGCAGGCAGAATTAGTAATACAGAAGACCAGATAGAAAGACAAATCTCAGACATAAAGACAAGGAGGAAAAGAAAAGAAGAAGGAGAATGAAGGAATATATAAATAGGAGGACAAAAAACACAACCAGGAAGATGAGAAATAGCAGAAAAGGAATGAGGGAATGAGGGAGCAGATTAAGAGGGATCAAGGCAATGAAATCAAGGAGCAGACATGAACAGATAGCATTGAGAGTGGGATTTTTTTCTCTCCTATAGCCCCAAGGGAGATTGGCTTGCTAATTGAGGTATCTTTGTGTTCACCCGTAACCAGCTAGATCTTATGCTGATGTCAGCAAGAAGTGGCAGCAGAGATTTTTTTCTTTTTAAAGGAGCCTCAGCAATACATACCTATTCCTCCTCAGGAAACTGGCTTTGCTCAAATAAATCCCCCCTTAGCACAGGGTGCACAGGACGCTATCTCAACTCACCTTGATGGGAGCAGATAGGGAAAGATTTAGCCCCAGATTTAAACAGTTGATAAGAACAGCTTCACTCGAGTTTCTTTAACCCTGGAGATGCAAATTCACAGATCCTAGTGAGCCTTGTCTCCCTCTGCTTCCTTTATAGATGGTTCAAAGCAAAATCTGGCTTTACCACTTTGAACGATTTGCCCTGGAGGAGTCATTCTTTCACCATTTGTTGAGCTGAAAATTTCCACTGGTTCCTCAAGTCCAGACAAAGGATGTGAACACCTTTCCAGTGTCTGAAGCAATCACCTGGCATACCTTCAATTTAGCATTCACAGGCAATTTTTAGCAAACTGCTTCTGTATGAGGTATGATAGAATTAAGTATCAGTGTTATTTTTTAAAAATCTAACCTATCCAAAATAAATTTTCCTCAGTCTAAAAGACTGTCATGTGTGCCACCAAATACCAGCAAAAGGATCAGAAATATTTAGTGAATGCTGAGAATGTTCTTTCATTCCTACCAGTTTCTTCACATCTTGGGTTACCTTGGGGAGGGGCTAAATGGAAAAAGTAGGGAAACTTCTACTGTAAGAGTTTTCTGTGATAAAGCAGAGGTTTTAAAGAAATTATAGAGCTGAACTTTAAAATTCACTACAAAATCTGAAAGGATAAAGGCTGGGCTCAAACTAGAAGAGTGAATGACAAGTAAGCAATTACTGAAATAATTACTTGATAATTACCTGAAAGTAAGTGGTTTGATAATTTCATTCCAGTTCACAGAGGACAAATATAAAAAACAAACCATTGTGATCAGATTTTTATTGATCTTACACACACAGCTACTGCTGCTGTGCTGTAACCTGCAAGAGTTCTGTGTACAATCCTGTGTCTTATGAATTTGGAGCCAAATTTGTATAAGCATACAGTCAAATTATGACCCAAGAAAGACTCCTGGACTTAATTGCCATCATGTCACTCCAGTTACCATAGGCTGGAGGGGCAGGGCTCGCTGTCACCAGTCTTGCTGTCTTTATTATAGAGTGTGCAAGAAGCTTTCACTTTTCACTATCTCTGATATTTAATTTTTCCCCACCCCAGTATCACATAGAAACGCAGCCAGCATTCAGGCCTTATAATACCTAACATGTCAAAAAACTCCTTGCCAGTCAAATTCCCATTAATTGATTTAATTATATTAATTTTATTATAGCAGTGCAATCCAAGCAAAACAGACACACCGTGCTGGAATAACATGCATTTGTTCTAGTACAATTTTATACTTATGTAGTATTCCTTTTCATGCATAGGGATTAAATGTGGTTTATCTACAACATAATGATAATCATCTTTATGGAGAGTTTTTTAAGCTCAAGCAGTGACAAAGTGATTACTTAATTGCTCAAGATGCTGATAATGCAGCAGCTGGCGTAGGTTTGATGTGCACAGTGATGGTCCAAGTATTGACTAAATGGCAAGTCTTTGTATGGATTTACACAGCACTGGCTTGTTCTTAATAACCTCGTATGTGAACACCTTTTTTTGGGAACAACTGTAATTTTCTCTGCAGTAAGAATTTTCACACAATAGGTACTTAAAAATTGCTACCATCCTCTTTCATATCCTCTTTAATATGAATAAACTTTTAGCTGAGAAGTCATGAAGCCAGAACATTTATACCACATATTGAAATATAGAACTTCCACAAAGCTATCAGCATATATAATTTTCAATATCATAATCATACTAGGAGCATTTCCCTTGTACAATGCTACAAAATATGTCAATTTTAGGATAATAGGAGACCAAACACTAGCTAGAGAGGGATACCTGATGTAAAAAGATACAATTATATTGCCCATCCCTTCTGTCTCAAATATGTGTTTACTTTAGGTCAGCTGAATTAAAACGGGGCAAATAATTGCTCTGGAACAACCATACTAGACAAAGTCAAAATTTAAGGGCATTCAAAATGATGGTTCATTCATCCCTTTTCTTTCCCAGAAATGATTTTTAAAAGACTTCTAATACTGATGCCATCAATTTTGTCATTCAAACTTTCTAGCTCATGTGCCATACAAACATTTAGCCAAGACAGATGAGTTTTCTGGGTCCACATGGATACCACTGGATGACAAAATATCTGATAATGGAATTCTCGACTTTTTCAGTTTATCAAAGTCCCCCTGAGTACCTTCAGTATCTGACTATTACACACACCTCTTACACGTGCTTTCCAGCATTGCTGCTAAGTAATGCCTTCCATCACTGGTTCAGTTGCAGAGATGACGTGGGATAGCTTGATGCTTTCAGATTCTCCTCTCGTGCTCCTGTTTGAGGACAGAACAAGGATGGAAGGAAAACAGTCTTTATTTCCTTTTCAGCATTATTGAAGAGTAAGACCCACATTGCACAGACCCATGTGAGTTGCACCATGACCCATACACCTGAACTTTTGAATGTACCATCCAAATCACATTTCAGCTCTCAAAATAAGGGTTAGTTGGAGCTCAGGGGAAACAGGCCCAATGCTGCTGGGAAGACATGATAGTTTTTAGCCATAGTCATTTGGGTGATGACCTCGAAGCAGAAGGTCTGGAACACAACAGCCAGAAAGATTACTTTTCTGTTAGGCATAACATTTATGGCTGGCAGCTGCATTTCCTCCTCCTGACTAGAAATGGTCCTTTCCAAGAACAGTTCCCGAGGGATTACAACATATCTCAGTGCTTTGTAACTATCAGTGGAAGTTCTGATTCCCACAACTGGTATAGAGAAAGTGGGCTGTGACAGGGGAAAGGTCAAGAGAAAGCAGTTGTTTCAAAATAATTCCTTTCCAAAAGTGGGGAAATAATGTTTATTTATACAGTAGAAAGAGTGTGCTGTGGAAAAGGGCCCAAGGAGACAGGTTTCTCCTCTGCTTCCCATCAAGAGATTTCTACATAATGTCAGGTTCAAGCACAGGTGGGACACCTCATATAATTCTGTAATTTTAAACATCCACTTCTAGACTACTTGTGCAAAGCACTCTATAATCAATGGAAAGAAACAGTCCCCATAAATGAGAGAATTGTATTCCTGTCTTAGCATCAGATCAATCACCTTCAGCATGAGCTTGTTCCTCCTGCTGAGAGCTGGGTCTGGGCTCCTAGTTCATGTAGTTTAAGTAAATGCAAATGAACCCAGGGCAGCTGTCTGTGTGTGGTATGCCTCACCCTCAGATGTGCAATCCGTATATTTTATTCATCATTTACAGAAGACTGCATGAGAAGCATAAAGAGATAAGAAAGAAAGAAATTGCAATAGAGAAAGAAAGGGAAAGGTCAGGCAAATACAGAAAGAGAACCATAAGGTGAGGAAAATGGCAATACTGGAAGCTGGATGTGAATGCCGAAGGAATTCAGGATAAATGGCCAGACACAAGTAAATCCTACACGGGTTTCCAATTGCTGACACACAGCATTCCTAGAGAGACAGAGAAAACTGTGAATCTTGTAGAAGTGTTAGTTCTTTTGCATAAATGCTACATCCCAGTTAAGGGGTCTTTAACTGCTTCCCTAATGTGTCAAGTACTTTACCTACATTTTCCCTCTCTATCCCAGTATTTCCAGCTGAAATTTGACTTGACAATTTTGCCTTCAGAATAAGAAAGTTTCTCTCTTGTCCACTTGCTTAATTTTTAAACATGTCTATGTCTTCACACACTTCAGGAAAACTCCCCTTGGGCATATTTTGTTCTTGGAATCCCGTAATTTCTTGGCAATGCATCAGTAATAGCTTTGGCCACTGACATGCTGACCGGTATAATTTCATTGTCTGCTTGCATTCTGTTCTCTACCTGTGTCTAACTGCTGTCTTTGTTATGTACTTAGGACACGTGCTCTTTGTTCTGTTTGCACAGCATCCTGCAAAATGGCATCCTAGTCTGCGACTGGGCTCTGGTGCTCTCTGATAACAGAGGTGATAACCACCCGTGTCCTGTCGGAGGTTGCTATGATGCATGAGAACCACGCTGCACTTGCAAGCTTTTAAGTGCAGAAGTAGCACCCTGCACACGGGTACAAGGTAACACCAGTCTCTCCTGGTTTTCTATTGGTACCCATGGTGTTCTCCCTTGGCCTCAGGCCAACGGGATGCTTTAGACCAAGACTTCTAAGCAGAAGTTCGTATTCGGTTTATTCCCGTTTGTTTCTTACTGTAAACCACGGCCCGGAGCAATTTCTGTGGGAAGAAGCACAAGACTATCTAGACGCTAGTGCGAGCAGCCTCGGGCGCTAACAGGGCGGCTCTAAGCAAAGAGCCTGCAGGCCGGCCGCAGTCACTCACACTGCCGGTCTGCCCGTTCTGCCCGGCACCGCCTCCCGCCTCCTCGCCGGAGCCGCCCCCCGGCGCCGGTACCGCCCCCGCTCCG
>VWZP01010162.1:628621-668990 GCA_013396995.1 Dicaeum eximium
GCGGGCGGCGGGGGAGCGGCTGTGCGGCCGTGACAGGAATTGGGGCCGGGGGAGCTGCGGTGCATCCCCAGGGTGTGAGGGAGGGGGGGAGGGAGGGCGGCCGTGACAGGAATCGGGTCTCGTTTGTCAGGGGTGGGGGCGGGAACACATAGCCTCCCCCGGCCCGGGGCTCCTCGGTGAACCTGACCCAGCGCTGCGCCGGCGTGTGTAGGAACAGAAATAATAAATACCAGGAAGGGCATAATTGCCTTCACAGCCTAACCCTGGAGAGATTGTGCCTCCCTCACGAAGAAAAACTGTTCCCTAAGGTGTGCCTGCTAAGACAGTCACCCTTCTAATTTTTTTTAAATTTAAATTATTTTTTGTACGAGTTTAACTTTGCCTCATACATAACCCCTTTGTTTGATTATTATTTGTAGTATTAGTATTATTTTAATTAGCTTTTCATCACAGAGCATCACCGTGCAGGTTTCAGAGGGCTATAGGGGATGGATTATAACCCTTCGATGTTTAGGGAGGAATTGTTAGCTGAATTGCTCTTTATGGAATTGCCTCCCTGTGTGACTTCCCAGGAGGACCTTTTCTCTGTGCACCAGTCACAAAGCTTACGGTGGATTAACTGGTTCCTGTGCCTGCCGGTGGCCTAAACGTGTGTGCTTGGGGAATGGAGGCTTTTAACCAACGAGCTTGAGTGCACTTGTAGCCATGCATGCTCTCAGAAGGGAACGCTGCTCAAGAATCCTTTCTTACGTTTTCATACCTATGGGTTAATCCCATCAGCAAGAGAAGTTTAAATGGCAGTCAGGTTGCAATCCTATCAAAAGCCACAATTACATTGTAGATATTGGTCAAAACATTGCTAAGTATGACTTGCAATAAATGTTACATGTTTGAAATTGTAAGTGCAAGTAAATTGTCCATTTACTTGACAAAAATTATTATTATTTATTTCTGGAGTAAGTTTCCCTGACTTCTGAAAAACAGAATGAATATTGGAAGGACTTCTCATAACTTCAGTTGTGAATATTAATTGAATGGTTTGGTTTGTTTAGTTGTTTTTTTCTCCTTTTTTTTTAACAAAGGAAATCAGTAAGGTAAATGTGACAAGAGGGAATTGCATCTGTCACATACATTATGGTTTCCAGTTGTAACAATGGCACTATGTTTATATCACAGGGAGATGTGTACAGATCGGTATTGTTCAGCAAAATAAGACTGCTGAATTAATGCAAAGTCTTTAAAAACATAATGAAAAAAGCCTCTTTAACATCCAGTCAGTTTGATAAGAGAAGTCAGTTTAAAATTATGTTTTATTGCATTGGAAACTCAGCTGGATAAAAGCATTGAAACTTATCAAACAAACAAAAAATGGAGCTCCTGAGAAACAAATATTTTCATTGTTTTCTAGTTTCCCTACTTGAATATTTCATCTTTTCAATATTTTTCCAACAAAATGTCCTTTTTATTTCTTTGGTTTTCACTTTCTCCCTGACAGTGACCTGGTATGTGAATTTGCAGTTAATAGGTTGATTTTTGTTTCTCTGCTTAAACTCTGTAACAATGTGTCCCTGAGTAGGTTTGTGGGACTCTTTTTCCTGTAAGGTTTAGATGGGTTACATCTTCATATGATTGCAAAATCCAGGTTTTACACATGGCATGAGGTAGATAAAAGTTGAGGTTTTAGGCCAGGCAGCTTTTGTCTCCAGTTCTGATATATGATTTGAGCTAGTAAGTAGACCTTTGTGTCCATGAAGAGAATCATTAGGGTGCCAAAGAAACACAAAAGGCCAGCTGGGTGGTTGTTTTGTTTTTTGTTTTTTGTTTTTTTTTTTTTTCCCAATACTCTGGAGTCCTAGTGACCAAATTATTACCTTGTTAAAGCATTTGTTGGTGTTGCCTATAGGACAAAGTGGTTTTCGTCAACATGGAGCATGGTAACAATACTGCCATGTTTTGATGGCCCTGAGAATGCATTATTTATTTATTTTAGTCTTCCATTTTGAAGCTTGATGTTAGATTAAGTTGATGTATCAGCATGGTTGTTGCTGTGCAATGATTCTTACTTAGAAGCTTTAACTTTGGTTTTTTTTTTTACTGATTAGAGCTTTGTCTATAAGACATGGTAAAATGCTACTTTTTTGTTTAATTCAGAGAAATCTTTTTCTTTGTGTTGAAATGTGTAATACCTGATTCTGCACGTTAAACTTCATTAAATGTGACGAGATTTGCAGGTGGAGAACCAGGCAATTGTCTTGAAGCTAAGTGGGTTTGAAGGCCACTGGAAATTAGGTACAAAGTTGATTAAAACTTTTTTTTTTTTTTAATACTGATTATGCACATTTACCTTTACAGAAATACTTTCAGGTACGGATAGGGTTTGTAGGTGTTTTCCGTGTTGAATAATTTCTTCTCTCTGAAAGTTTTATCTTTTGTGCCAGAGGGTAGAAGTGGATTATGTTCTTTAGTAACTGATAGAGTTGTTAAGATTAGTGCAAATTAATTTTTACAATTTCTTTATTACATTTTATTTATAGACTAAATTTTCAAAGCAGATTAGATAAAGGAGTTAAATTAACTTTTTATCTATGGCAGTATTGCAGTGAATGGTTAAACTGGGCTGCCCTTGGAGGGGGATGTCCCTAGAGAAATCCTGGATGCTGCAGGAAGTGGTGTAACTGATTCCCAAGGTGGCCCTCCTTGGTCTAGTACTAAAGCAGTGCCCCAGCATGGTGCCAGTTAGATGTGTCACAAGTCAAGTGGAAAACTAAGATCCTATCTGCCAGACAGAGATCCCTCTACCTTTTACAACTATTGCCAGGTGTTAGTTTGGTAATGTCACTAAGCATCTAAACTCTCCATGTACACATGGCTTTAGTATTTACTTCCTAACCTAAAATGTTCTGTTTTGTTGCTTGGGTACTGAAAAATTATTATGTTCCTCTTGATAGGAGACTGTACTGAGTATAGTAATTTTCTACATGTGACCTTTAAGACATTCTGAAATCTTTCAAGATGAAAGATGTTATATAAATATAAGGAACATAGGACTGTAACAATTACTCCTTTCTTGAACAAGTCTCCTGCTGAAGTTCATTAGAAGCACAAGTCAGGAATACTGAATAGAACCCTAATGGACTGTGTTATAGAGAGAACTAGTAGCAACTTTATATTTAGGTTGCCTAATAGTTTCCATTATAAAGAAATTGTATGACCCTTTTGAGAAGGTTTGTTGTTTGTAAAAGCCATTGTAGTTTGGCAAGAGGAAAAGTCTTTAGGCTAAATAAGTGGTCTGATTTCCATTGTCCCATGAAATTGTTTAAGTTTTGCTGAGACTAAATCACTTGAAAATCTCCATTCCCCCTCTTTCACTCATGTTGTACAGAAAAGTCTTTGCTAGAATACTGAAAAAGCTCAGACTGGAACTGTGTAAAAGCAACAGAGGCAATGATGGTATGCTGAAAACACGGAAGGGAATTATATGGCTCCTGGGAAGGTTATAATGGGGTTGCTGAATTTAGTTTGACTCTCACAATTACTGCTTTGTCAAAAGAAAGTTGCCTCCTCTGGCAAGCTACCACTTCTTTCTTCTGTTCTTCATGGCACTGTCTGAGTGTGCCAATACTGGTTTGACCTTCAAGAATTGGGCTGGATCCTTGGACAAACCTTACTGCAGCAAGTATTTGCTCCCAGTTTGTCCTTCAATAGATGTTTGGATTTTGCTTTCCCTGCCAGCTAACACCATTAGTCACTGTAATTTAGATGTAAAGCTGAAGATTAAGAGTTTGTGCTGCTGGGAAGAAGTGCACAAGGCATTCCTTCTAAAGGAGTGCATGTTTCCCTATTCTCTGCTGCCTTCGAGGAGGCTGCATTACTGCCCTTTTGTCACCTCTCTGCTTCAACTTCCTCAGAAGTGTTATTAAAGCTCTTGTTATTCAGTTAGCAATAGCATCCAGATTTAAAATTACCTGTCACTTTGCTTTCCTTCATGTGGTTTTTATGCATGTGGTCTGATCTCTAGTTGCAGGATCCTATTCTTTTTTCCATGCTGTTACAAACCACTTCTCCTTTCAGTGTGAATGATGAGTATCCAGGGAAGTATAGTGAGAGCTACAGGAGGAACTGCAAATACTGGCTTTTTAAACTTTGAAGTGATTGTAACGATATTTTACTGTGTAAACAAGGGAAAAAAAGGATGCAGGGACAAGGGATCAATTTCCCCTTTTCAGATTTGATAACATTCTGTGACTTTTAAATTAGGGAAAAGGGCCAAATTTCAAAGGATATTTTCACTAATAGTGAAACTTCTCTTAGCTAGTAGTAGGGGAAGATTTGTTATACAGACATGTATTTTATGATTGTTACGGTTTTATTTTATTTTTTAGAACTACTTTCATTACTTGCTTTGAATTCAATAAAAACTTGCCAGTGAATCTGAGTCTTAGTGCATGCTGTTCAAGCTCTTTTTTTTTTTTTTNAGGGTGTTTTTTTAAGAGATTCCTATTTGATACACATGTTGAGTGAGCTCTTACATGCAAAATAGCCCCTGAAATTTTTAGCCAGAATGAGAGTCATGTTTAGTAAGGATAAATTTTTGTGGATTTGGGATCTATACCTCTTAATGTGCTTTACTGCTGAAGTAGATAATATATAACCAGCCAAAAGGGGGCATGCCTTCTGTGTTCTATGACCTATCAATCTTCATCACTGAATTGTTCCTTTTCTCACAGGCTAACCTCTGAAAAGCCAAATTTAAATCCCAGCAGACACCTAAGAGTGTGAGATACAAGGAGCTGGGATAGAATCTTTGTACATTTCCTTGGTATTTGGTCGATGTTCCCTGACTGTGCCTCAGAGTTTGGCCGTCTAATGTGTTTCATAATCATATCTGATGATCTCCTAAATATGAGATACAGGTCTCTACTTGGAACTGCCTTGAGTTTTGCTTTGAGACTCATAAATAAGATGTTTAATTTTTTAACTTGGATATCAAGGTCATTTTTCTTCAGAAAACATGTGCAATGTGTTTAGTCATGTACCATCTGGATGTTTATAAGCACAAATCAGTTACATTTAATCAAATCTGGTATTTGTATTTCTGTTGAATTGCAGTACTGCTGAGGACAGAGAGTTGGTACTTCCCTCGTATATCTGGTTTAACGTGTCTGTTTCACAACAGCTTGTTAAGGACTCTTCTGCCTTCCAGAATGCAGCCTCTGTGCGTGCACATGCGCGTGTGTGTCGGGGGAAGGTTGGGAAGGGGGAAAAGAGGAAGAACTGCCTGTCATGCTGATCTTACAAATACATGACTAAATCAAGCTCAACAGACTCAAGAGCTGTTTGTTACTTGTGGTAATTTAGAGAAGGAAATATTTGCAGGAATGAAGTGAGTGGAAAAGTCATACAGAGCTTGGTAAAATATGGGTTGTATATTACAAGTTTTATGGTTTAGTATTAATATTAAATTATGAAGAGGAGCAAGAATAAATAGTTCTCTTTTGCTCTGTAGATAGCTGTTGAGTAATCCAGTCATTCTGGACTTCAGTCTTAATTTTAAAAAGAGTTTTTAAAAGTAACCTTTGAAATTGTTTAGGAATTTATTTAGGAATTGTTTTCCCTGAAAAATATAGTGAAACTTCAGAATTCTGCACACAACAATTTCAACGTTGTTATAAAACAATGAATGAATTTTTATTGATTGGGTGGCTCTGTTAGATGCTCCGCATGGATGTAGCTTGTATGGGCAATAGAGAATGCAATTTAGAAAGGAGTAGGGAGAGCGTTGTTGACTTTTTTTTAAGGTTAAATCTTTGTAGTTTTGAACCTGACAGGTATTTTAATCTGTTACTCGAAGAAGCTCATAAAAAATTGTAATCTACTTGATCCACTAAAATCTGGTATCCTTTTTATCTTGTTATCTTGTTGTTAAGTAGGGCTTTTTTTCATGTCATCATGGGGCCTGCTGTGCTTTGTGCTGTCTTTTTTGGAATTCATAATTTTCATTTTGAGTCACCTTCATGCAGGATTGTCTTGTCAGATAGTTCTCACCGCCTCTCAGCTTGATTCTTGTTCTATTCCTTATACCTTGGTCCAAAGTATAATTAAAAATATTAAATAGTATCCCTGTAGAACCTTACTATAAATGCTACCCCACAGATACATGTAAATAAATCTACAGCTAGTTGTTGGGAACTATTAAACAAGCAAACCCAAATTTTGAACTTCGTTCTGCACAACTTTGTCCTCATCGTAGTTTAGCTTAAGTGGGAGAATATATTTTTCACGGTTGCAAGTCAAGGCTGGCAATATGTATTTCTTTTCTCCTAGTAAGCACGGCTACTAGTCCATTAAAGAAAGAAACTATCTAGCCAATTGGCTTTATCCTTTAATGCCCCCAATTCTTAAATAATTTCATTCTAGTATCTTTCTGAAATTGAGTTAGATTGAGGTTTTTATTTGCCCATCTTACGATTTTTTTTCCCTTTTTTCTCTTCTGCAGTACTTGATGACTTCTTTCACCTTTCCTGTATTCTCTAAACATTTTTTTCCGAGGGTGAATTTTATTAGAGGCTGTTGACTGCCATAAATAACATTGTGGTCTGTTTCTTATTCTAGCCTGAACTCACACTCCCTTATTTAATTTGGTTATATGGAATTAAACTTTTGTGTGGGTACTGAAGCAAAGAAGACTTTATGCCATCCGGTATTTGCTTTCTTTCCATGATTAAGTACTTTCCTTTGGGGCATAAGTAGTGTGTGTTCTGATACATGTAGCTTTGCTTGCTGTTTTTTATTTTGGTTTTTTGGGGTTTTTTTTTGTGGAAATGTCATCTTTGTTTTTCATGCCACCAGTGGTATTCTTATTCCATGTGTCTTTTCTAGGGAAAATTTGCTGTCCTAAATAAAAGCTACTAAGATTTGAATAAATGCCTAAAATAAAATTAAGTATGTTAAAAGAGAAGATTAGCTGGTAAAAAGAGAGCTCTTGTATCACTTGTAAAGTGATGAGAAATTCTGTAATTTTCTGCCCCTAAGTTTTTATCCAGTTTTTTCCTTGATTGCTGTGATAGCCCACTATGCCTGTTCCTGTTTAAAACTTGATTGAAATATCTGTACTTTTCATCTTGAAAGCCAGGTTAGGACAGTATGCTTTCCAGAACATTTCCTCAGAGTATCAAATGATGTCTTCTTGGCTCATACAGTCAGCTACAAGATACTTTTGAAGTAGGCTAGTTAGAACAAAATACTAAGTGTTCAATTTTTATACTTTCAGACAGTAGCTTATCCTGGTTTAAGTAGGACAGAGATCCTGAGGATTGTCTGTTCTCTGAAGTGCATTCCACTGGTATGTGGTACGCTGATGTAGAGCAGGCTTGAACTTGGAGAGTTCAGCAGCAGAACGTTGTTGGGAGGCTTTTGGCTGGCAAACTTTGCATCAAAAGTCAGGTTGAAGACTAGAAGATATGACCTTGATGTCTGCTACAAGTTTTTTCTTGTTTTCTTAGGAATTGAGGGGTGGGGAGGAAACACGTAATTGAAAGTTTTCCCATTCTAACTTACTGAAGATTTGGAATCTATTCATAAACTTTTCCAAAATGCTTGACTATGCTTTCATTGTACCATTCAGCTCATATGACAGTGCCTAGTAGGAAAAAAAAAAAAGTGTGAATGAGTAGGGGTTTGAAAATTCACTATGGAAATAGAGTTCCCAGCTCTAAAAGCTGAAAAAAGTTGGTTTGGCACATGCTGTGAAAGAAGAGTTATCTGTTATGGCTATCATTGAAATCTGTGATTAGGGTAATGTGCTAGAAATTCTGTAATTGAATAAGAAGGATAAAAGAGAATATGACGTCTCATTCTGTGGCATCTTTTTAGATTAATATACATCTTAATGAGGAACATTATGGAGACTTGATTTTTTTAGGGAAAGGGTGTAGCCTTTTCCTCTAATTAAGGTGGACATCTTTGTGGGGCTGGCTCTGAATGGAAGAAGTTTCTAGATTGCTGCCAGCTTCTGGGAGGATGACATCTGCAGTGCAGAACAAATGAGATAGGCCAGAAGCAAGCTCCTTCCAGTTTGATCACAAAACTAGCTGCACCAAGTATTGGCCCTGTTCAGTGCAACAATGACTGCTGCTGCATCAGTGTGATCCTCGTATTTTGCATGTTTTTTTGTTCAGGTGCAAGAGGGTTTCACAGTTTCTGCAGGAAAGGGAGAGAGGAGCAGTGTGAAGGATCCAATCCTTTGTGGGATTGGCATTTGGAAGAGGTCACTTCGCCATGAATCTCAAGGATCTAGGAGACTGTAACTACTCCTTTTTCTGTAGACTCCCAAATACTGCCTCCTCAGAGGATGTTGTTAGAGGAGATTGAGCTTCCTGACCCCTGCTCATATGTAGCTCATGATCATCTAGGGAAACATAAATTAGTTGATACCAGTATGTTTCTCAAGCAGGGTATTTTCAATATTGCTGTCCCACTGAGCATTGGTGCACCACAGCTTGTGGCATATGGGGAAGAATTCTAACAACAATATGTGAGGGGTTGGAGCCTTTTAACTGATTGTTGGAGAAGTAACATTTGATGGCTGCTTTGAGAACTATCCATGAAGATGAACTTCATCTTTCTAAAGGTTCTGATACAGATATTTCTTAGAGCAGGCTGTTGTGCCCTGTACTAGTTGTCTTCAGGAGACTTGCTGGCCTCATCTGTTAAATGTCATCTGGAAAATAGGGCATTCCCTTTAAGGGAATGATTAAATAGGGACACTGCCTCAAGGGGTAGTTTTTTGCACATTTTTACAGTGACTGATAAAACCATATGGGTCATGTGAGTCTATTCTAATTGAACCAGCTTTTATTGAAATATGGAATTGCTAGAAATGCACTGAATGGATGAATTCCAAGTAAAAGATTCATACTGTAAAACAGCTAGGAATATGAAAGCACAAATCAGAGCTGTCTGAAAGTTAGAATTCATATATACATAGGATGTGTAGAAATTGCATCGCTGCTCTGCTATATGCAGATGGATCATGTATATATATATAAAACAGGATCATGTTTTCTCGTACAGACCACTGGCTCCATTGTTTGCGCTGTCATAATTATTCAGTTGCATTATTTGCAGAGGCAGTGAAATGGCCTGTTAACACTCTAGGATATGACAGAAGTAATGGTAATGAGAAAAAATAATTTTGGATATCAAAGCATTGAAGATGCATTTAATCATGAACTGCTTCAATGTAGCAGTAAAGACTAGCTTCTCACAAGATGGCTTTGTGTGGTGATTAGTGAGGGCATATTCATGTGATATGGCAAGCTAAACGTAGTTTAATCTGATAGTTTTTATTCTATGAATAGCTTAATAGAGTACTGATGACTGAGGGAGAGTGAGCTGATCTGTGTCAGAACCAAAGACTGCTTCTCCTGGTAGTGATTTAATTTAATTGCTAGCAACTTGTACTTGCATTATAAGAACTGGCAGTGGGAAATATTTTTTACTTTTCAAAGGACTTAAACTGTTGAAAATCAGGAGTGGTATCACAACGTGAGCTGCTTTCTTCTGTGTAGAACACAGTTTGCAAGATGTAACTGGCCACAGCATTTGCAATACTACTTAGTATCCACAGTGACCCTGATGGTTTCCTGTTCGCTTTAAATAATATCACTGATGTGCTTAATGGTCACTGGTGTGAGCGTTTTTAATTAGGAAGTAAGTTGTGGCTTACTGGAACTTGATCTCAAAAACCAGCAATAGTAATGGAACAAGGATTTGTGCTGGGTTTATAGTGAAGTTGAAAAAGCAGCTTCTTTTGTCATGGAATGTTGTTTCACAGAACCTAAAAGCTCTTGTACAAGGTGCTGCAGAAAGAGATTGTGGGGTACATATGATAGTCCATAAAAAATTAAATGTAATTTTAAAAAGCAAATTTTTGCTTTTGTACCAAATTTTTTTGCTTATGTATGAAATCTAGAAGAAAATGTTAAGTTGGTTGAAAGATTGCCTGATAGAAGAAAATAAAGTCTGAAATGTTGTAGCTACTAATCTGCAAGTATATGGATGGATATTTTAAAAGCTGTTATGCACTTTATGTGTATGAATGCTTAACAATTCTCTAATTATTTGGGAATTAGTCTTTTATATTTGGCAAAAATAGTCCCTCTACTATTGAAGTTTAAAAAATATTGCTTGCTTGTAAGTGTTTACTGTCAAAATAACACTTGAAAATTTCATTGTCTTGAAGCACAGAGAAAGATCACTAAAAAATGTAGGGAATTTTTTGCTTGGTTTTGCTTGGTTTCTGCACTCAGGTTGCATATATTTACACCTTAATGGTATTAAGGTGCAGATTTAAGCATAAAGTGGAATGAACGGCCTAAAATGTAACAGTTGAACTTTTCCATTCTTACTTGGAAGTTTAATAAGACTCTGCCACTATGTGTCAGATTGGTTGTTGATTGCCAGCATTATTACATTAGGACAGCTACTTCAGGGCTTTAATACATCTATGTGTGTCTTGGTTGTAGTTATTTCTTTCTGTATTACAAAGAATTCAGGTAACAATTTCTTGACTCCTAGGAAATTGTTTTGCATTTTAAGCCTTGATAAGCTTATGATGCGAAATTTAATTTGGTCCTGTTTATTTTCTTTAACACTGTCAATACCATTTCAGTGTCCATACAAATGTAGGCCTCAGCCTCCCAACATTTTTTGTTAATTCCTAGTCTTGAAAAGAAGAGCAGTCTCTGAAGTTAAGCTCTTCAGAGGCAGTGTATATGCTTAATTTTTAGGTGAATGTTTAGTTGCGCAGTGAAGTTGCTTACATTTTTTTGTCCTTAAAACCAGTAACATTGGGAGGGAGATGAGACTCTGGAAGGGATAGAGATAGAAAAATCATTAGTGTCAGTGTTGCCTGTTTTGCAGAAAGACTTTTTCACTCTGATAAAGAGTGAAAACATGCCTGAGGAATTGGAAATGTTAATTACTTGCTTGATATCAGTATATGGGGTGGGAGAAGGGAGGTATTCCCCTAAAAAACCTGGCTAATGGTGGGAGGAAAGTTTATTGACTTCTTAGTAAGGTTTACTTCAAGGCAATGTGTTACTTGTTGCAGAAACTGAATTAGAAATATCATTCTTTCATTCTGGAGCTATTTAGACATTCTGCCGTCTAAATCTACATCATTGATCCATCATGGAAAATCACATTACAAAGCTGCTGGTTGCAACCTGTTCTGTGATCTGCTGAGTGAAAACCTGTCAAAGCTCTATTACAAAGTTAGTTAGATCTTTGTATAATTCATGTCTTTTTGAAAATGCACAGGATGCTTCCTTTTCATACTCTAATATTGCTATAATAGTCAACTATAGATGTGCCTGGTAAAAGTTACTGAAGTAAATGCTGTAAGAATTGCTCAAAACATTTGTATCTATGTGAAGGTGTTCAAATATGTTACAGGAGTATTCATACCTTAGAAAATCTGCTCAGAACCACTTCTTCACATCCTTCAATTTGTTTAAAAACCTGCTTACTGTAAAGTCATGCCTCTTTCTGTTTGTCTCCCTGTACATATCTGCTTGCTTTCAAGATTAGGAACAGCCTTTTATTTTTAAATTAATTGGTCTAGTTACTGTGTTAAGAGATATTTGAGAATGTGGACCTTAGAGAAATGAGGACATGTGGTGGAAGAGATTTTAGTAGACACTAGCTAGAATATGATGATGAAGTAGAAAGTATGTGAAGATATGCTTTTCTTGAGATTCCAGTAATGACTAGAAAAATGAAGATTAGAGTATTACTGCGGATATCAGATTTCTATTAGCCTCTTGAGACATTAATATTTAGGATAGATGTGAGTGGAAAATTATCTTCAAATAGATTATAAGATATTTAAAGTCTGTACATCTGTATTAAGAGATGACCCAGTGTAGTAATGAAAGAACAGAGTAGAATTCGAATGATTCAACTTTGTTCTCAACAAGATTTTAATGCACTTAACTATATTCTGTTTAGACTTTGAAAAGACATATATAAAACAAACATCAGCAAATCAGGCTTTTTATCAGGATTTGGAATGTTTACAAGGCATTTCCAAAATCATTGCTAGATGAGTGAGTAGAAAAAGCTGGTAGAGGAGGAATACTAGTATAAGAATGATGGTGGAATTGCATTTGAAAAAAATACTAGCTGAGTCAGCTCAGTTAGAAACAAAGGAGCAGATGGAAAGGAGATAGACAAGAGTGCTGCAGGGCATAAATGAGAGAGGGATACAATCATCTCTTCTATTTACAGAAGCTTGCTTTCTAAGCAATTGTTCTTCATAAGTAGTAAATTAAGAGGGAGGTGGGATTCAGGAAGACTTGAGTGGTTAGTTGGAGCAGCTGACTGACTTTCTGTGAAGCCCAGTGAGTAGTTCTAGGTATTTTTTCCTACAAGCTGGTTGACCTTGTTCTTCTATGCTTTGCACAAAGATACTGAATTGGGAATGCCTGACTTTGATTTTAGATTTTCTACTACCTTAGTCAGAACTGTGAGTGTTCTAGGTTTAATCCATAATGCATGAGCATACCCTGCGTTTACGCTGCAATTTTTTGAATGATCTCCAAGACTTTCCCAAGGAGACACCATAGAAGAAGTCATATCTGGAAACTGTAAAGGCAAAAGCATTTCTTTTTTGTACTGATTCTGTTCGTTAGCAGTCAGCTTCATGAGTTTGACCGAAGATGACATAGAAATAGATTATTTGCTACTTGTGAGACCTTGTGACTATAGCAATTTTGCTAATTCCTGTAAAACCCTGGAGAGTAAAATTCAGGGTGCTAATTGACTAGACTACAGGTTTCCAAAGAATGAGTCCTGTCATGCCATGCTGATGGGACAGAAAGAAACTGATGTTAAGAAACATGCTGAACTCGTTGCTTAAGCCCTGTGCAGTGAGGGCCTAAAAGCAGCAAGAAGTTGAGTAGAAGATGTGGGAACTTGCATTAGCTTGGAGGCATTTACTCTGTCCTCCTGAATCACATGAAAGGGAAGAATACTTTAAATTTAAATGTAGCAGCCCTAGAGGCTGTTGCAAGGTCACCATGGAGGTCAGTTTAAGATAAGAAAATGCCACATCATGAAGAAGCGGACCTAAAAGAAAACCCCTTTTCCGTTCTGTACCCCTGTTATCTCTCTGTAAGACCATAGGTCACTTTTGCCTCGACCCTTACCATTGGACAGTTTCCAAAACCTCTATAGCCTATATAAACCCTGCTCCTGCACAGTGAAGGCAGGAGAGCTGTCACTGACCCCTTTGCAGAACCCCTTCGCAATAAAGACATCTGTGGAACTCACACAGGCTCTCCTCCTCTCTCCTCCTGCGTCTGCTGTGGCACCCAGCAAGCAGAGCTGAAACCATCAGAGCTGATAATCACTATAGAGCTGAAATCACTATAGAGCTGAAGCGCTTGCTAAAGTGACCAGCGGTTTGGGGGACCACCCAAGGAACCTGGAGAAGAAACTCATCTATCCGGGATATTACGGCAATTCTGGGTCAGACAGACCCTAAACCCCGGCCGTAATATTTAAAGATTTTTCATTTTTGAGGAAAGGATTCTATGACCAAGGGTAAGATGAAATCAGTCAAATTTCTGTTCCAGATATTTCTAACTTCTCTTTCTTGAGGAATAAATCTGCCGTCTTGAACAAAAAGCCTATGTCTCCCTGCAGGGAAGAGAAGTGTAGAGAAATAGTACTGCTTAAGTGCCTTTGAATAAAACCTCTTGAAGTCTCTGAAGCCAGATTTGGTTTGGTGGTGTTTTTTTTTTTTTTTTCCTAAGAAATGGAGAAAAGGATGAAATTCATTTGCAAAGTTGGAATTTTGAAAAGTATGTGATACCATGTAGAGATTCTACATTAAAAAAGGTGAAAAATATATGAAGAAATTCCACAGGCTTTGTTTTTCTTGAAAACATGGTGGGAGATAAGATATTGCTGATCAGTCTTCAACTGTTCTGATTAATATACAATTCCAGATATATAATAGTTACCTCTTCTGTTTGATAATATCATGATCATAGATGTCTTTTCCAACGTAAGCAATTCTTTGATTCCAGGATATTACGTCTCTCGTTGAATCCTGCTGTCATTCAAAAGGTAACTGATTAGTATTTGGAAGAGAAACTTGAGTCTGTAAACCCAGAATAAATCAATACCATCTTGGGCAGCTAGGACATAACATTCTGTAGGAACAGTATTTCACAGACAATTTCTTCCTGATTTTTAAGATGGGACAGGATGAATTTAATAGGAAACCAGGAAGTAAGAGGAGTTCGTAATTAAAATTGTATCAGATTTTTGATAGCTAAGTAAAAGTGGACTAGAGTATTCTCTAGTTATTGGAGGAAAGGTTGACTAGTTGGCAAGTAAGTTGACTAGAGCCCAGTCAGACTTAAGTATCAGAGTCCAGTAGCAGACTTAAGTATCAGGCCTAATGTACTGTTTTAAGTTTTTAGATAAGTGTCCCTAGCTTTAGAAAATAGATAATTTTCCACTGGGGACAGGATAAGCCTCTGGCGAGAGCTATCAGCCTGAACTGAAGCCAGTTGAAGGTGGTTGGACTTAAGAAGAGGAAAGGGAAGGAAAGGACCACATGAAAATGGAAGCTCTGTTTCCATTTAAGCAGAATGGGAGGATATTCTGGATCCAGGTTTTCTGTTGCAGAACATCTTTCAGCTTGATTGAATGCTAAGGTGACACCATTTCCTTAATCTACACCCATTGTGTTTCAATTGGGAAATTGTAATTTTAATATTTCGGCAGTAGTAAAAGATAGAAAACAGGAGATAGAGCTTCAGGAAAGTGTGCCTTTGAGTAAGTTGCCTGTTCTTCAGGATGATTGAAGCCTCTAAACTCTACATTATAGATGAGAATACACTTCCCTCAACAGGTTGGAAGAAGCACTGGGGGGATTTAATTATAGTGTCTAGATTTATGTATGGAAAAGTATAGGTTATATTTGGAGATCTGTGGATAATGGGAAGATATGGGTACTGGTTCTGTGTGGACAACTTTAGTGGAGCCAGGATGGCTTCCACTAAATCAAAGCTCATGTGTTGGCTGCTGTGTTGGACTGTTGATGTCTCTGCACTGTGCTTTCAGGAGTTTCACTTGGTGGCTCTGTGTGCTACTTGGCAACTTATTTGGCTGGCTCTGGCCATTCAGGATATGTGGCACCAAATGGACAAATCCCAACTCCACATGCAGGGGTACCTCATGCTAACACAGGACTCTCTTGAGATGTAGGTAGATTTGGGGTTAGTTCATGGAAAAACTGTCACAGTTGGCCCCATCATGCTCCTTGTTTGCAGACTATGGCAGATGAACCCTAAAGCTGATTGACAGGTAAGTAGTTCGGGTCTGTCAGCATTGGAGCTTATGCTCTGAGTAGTGCAGAAGACATTAGATACTTTATGGATCATTATGGACATTAGATGCTTGTGATGGCTGCAGAAGCAGACCTGTGCAGATGTAGTTGTCCTCTATATAAATTAAATTCAGCTAAACACCAAGGTGCTTCAGCATTAAGCCAGTTTGGTTGTCTGCATGTTGTTGTTGCACAACTCAGTTTATGCACAACTCAGGCAATTTAGAGTTTACTGTACTTCTGTTGTATATGTTGGTCATCACTATTGAATAGGTATTTTTTGTTTATTTTGGTTCCCAAGATGGATCTACTTTGCTGTAATGAGACCAAGTTATTAATTGTGTCAAATTAGTCAAAATATTATTAACAGGTTATTGGTGAATACTAGGTGAGGGAAATCAAGGAAGCATGCAGCTGTGAGATGTCCAAAATTATTTATGTGGAGGAAGGTATTGTGTTGAGCTCTGGGTCATGGAAATGACTCAGGGCAACAGCTACAGATATAGTGCGTTCTTCTTGAGTATTTTTCATCTCTAGGCATGTAGATTTCTGTGCTATAAAGATTTTTTTTAAGAATGTCAACAATGAAAACCACTCCATCCTTCGCAGTATTAAATATTTTCTTCCTTTGAGAGTGTCAGTACTGAATGACTTTCTGCACACAAATGCTAAAGCAAAGACAAGTTTCTGCAGCCTCTATAAATATGCTTTCTAAAGTAGCAGCTAGATCAAACCTGGGAGGATAAAATGTAGTTATATCCTGCAACAAGAAGACTAGAGTTAAAATGATGACATCCTTGTTTTTGAGCATTTATGGGATTTTAAGGGAAGACAAAAACTTTATCCTTGTCTGTTTGTCTTAATGACTGTTGGCTGTTAAAGGACCAAAAATGTTAGTTTTCCTAATTTTTTAAAGGAGACTATCAAGTGCCTATCAGTTAGGACCTTGAAAACAACATTGGAATTAGATAATTAATAACACTGTAATGGATGAGATTGGAATAGAGTGTAGGTAGAAGTACAACCGATGTCAACTTAGAAGAAAGATAACACTGTCTGAAAATGAAAACGAGGTAGTAGAGAAGGGGAGGTGCAGTATTCAGAGATGTGATGTTTAGAGATCTCTTGGAAGCTCAGTAAATCAGTTTCTTGGTATGGCTACAGTGCTTAAACCATGAAGTTCACCTCTGGAAAGAATTGCTAGTGTTTATCTTCTGTAATAGTGTATGCCTTTCCTAGTGTTCTCCTTCAAATGACTCAAGTGGAATTACTAGGCAAAAATACAAAGCTTTTAGGGGCTGGCTAAATAATAGGTATAGTTTTTATGAACATTTCTGGATTGTTCAACTGTGGTGGTCCAATAGTGGTCCAGTGATAGAGCCAAAATGCTTGTAATCTTAATGCAGAAGATTATAGAGCTTCTTTCTAAACACCAGTTAGCTCAGGTACTCTTAAATATCCTTAAAGAACAAATTACTATAAATATAAACAAAAGGCAGTGTTAACATGGTATCTACTTAATCAGTAGCGGCATATTACAGGGAGTCTTCAACTGGTTTCGAAAAGGAATAATTTAAAATGTATTTTGGCAAGTTATCAGGATCAATTTCCTGTTACAGGGATAGTTTCTCTTACTTTTATCTTCTCTGAAATAGCCTTTTCTCTATGAATTTATTCATTCTTGAATGAAATTATTCAGCTACCACTATGCAGGAGCAATTCTATCAGGTTCAAGCTTCATGAGTGTGGTAGAGTTATCTCCTGACACCTGCATGGCTTGTGAAGTGCTTGGTTGCAGTTCATTAGCCCCTTTTAAGTACCTAGGGAAAAAAATTGAGCATTGAAAGGCATTCCTAGTGTTGGGAGATGAATTACTTTTTTTTCCTCAGTGTTTTTAATATAGGAACCTTGAATGCCTCATTTAATAAATCAGAATGTGAGAAAGCAGATAATAAAATTTAGAACCAAGATATAACTGATAACTATAGAAAAAATCAACAACAAAAAGATGGCTGTTTAATGGAAGGAATCTCTTGTCACAGCAAAGCCACATAGAACCTCTTGATTAATTTTTAGTGCATCTTCCAAAATATGATTTCTGGTTTTTTTGTCTTTATTGACTTCTGATACTTGTTGTAAGGATTTTTTTTCAGTCTTGTTAGTTTTATGGTATTAGGGAAAAAGTGCTAAGACTAGGACTTAAAACTAAGCTTAATTTCCTATCTGTACTCTAATAGGAATGATCTAGTTTGCTCTCAGGAACTGAAATGGTTATGAATTCAGAATTTACTTGGCTAAGATTGTTTTTTCCCCTCTCTACCCCTTTCTAACAAGTTTCCATAATCATGGTGTTGTCCGCACTCCTGGGAAGCAATTCATTGTCTGTCAAGTTCTGTAGTGTCTTAGTTCATAAGTAACATCATTCTCTCAGGTCACTGTATAGTAATGATGTGATTGTCATTGACTGTCATGACAAACTGTATCCCTATCTCCTGGAGAAATCTTCAATTCAAGACAGATCATCAGTTTTCTGTATGTATCACAACTGCTTTCCACCTGAAATTATAAGCTTGTGCATCAATTACACCTTGGTGATTCTTGCTCTGTTATGAACTAATGTGACATAAGATTGAAAAAATTCTGAGACAAGTTTTCTTAAAAATATGGTATGTACTCTCTTAACATACATATTTATAGTCTGTTGAGTTCATTTGAGTTGTTCACTGTGGGCTCAATACAGTGTATGCTTTGCTCATCCTACTGCTATAAGCTGGGTAGTTTTCACCAAAGGGATTTATTCCTGTTTCATCCCTCTATGAGTCAGCATAGGCTCAGTTCATGAGTGGGTAAGGGGTAGTCTAGTTTTTATCCCAAAGTTCTATTGTGTTGACAATTTATTAATAGTCTTTCTTCTAATTTATTTTAATTCATTAAGAACTTACTGTGAAGACTCAGCTGATTTATATTAACTGTCCTTCCCACACTTTATGACCTCTTGTAATTTGGCTTCACTCTGTAACTTGAACTATTGCAATCATTACTGAAAATATAACTTGTTAATGGGAGCTGTCTTTATTTCCTGCACTTGTTATTTTTCTCATCTCTTCACCCAAGCAAGAAGTGCCAGTAGTGTGATCCTGTGGGTTGGGATAACTGAGTACGTGTGTGAGCTGATAGCTTCTGTTGCTTTTACAACAGTTTTGTATTTTCAGAGTATCACAGTGCATATATTTTGTGGTTTTTCCATTTAAAAAACCTAACATTACAATCCAACTAACAAAACCCAAGAGCTTGGCAGGGTAAGCATTCTTTTGGAGAAGAAATTTACATATTCCAAGTCTTAATAACAGAAACTTTTTGTATATCATGACTTGAAATTTCTTAATTCCAAAACTGCATAACAATTAAATACACTTGCAATGCAATGAGTAAAATGTTTCATTTAAAACCAGGATCATTGTATTCCAATACAAAACAGAATAAAAAATTAATCCATTTCAAAATAATACTTGGAAAATGTAAAAATAATAAATTGTTGAACTTCTCTTGCCTGCTCTTGTCAGTTGCTCTTCCCACGCTGGTTTTTAGTTTGGATCAAAACTCGGAAATGAAACCTGCACTGTGTATGCTGATGGAATGTGGTCTTATGTTTCTGTTGCCAGCTTCCAAAGCATATGTGTTCTGACAGCTATATCCTACTAATATTAATTAGCAGTGTATTTCTTTCCAGTGAACAACATGATAAAAATGATACACCAGGATTTAGTATTGCCTCCAATAAATTTGTTTGAGCTGAAAACACTTCAAGTTTTATTCTATAAGGCCAACAATGGCTTTAGCTTTGATACCTCAAAGGTCAGCTTTTCGTTTTTGTGATACAGATTGTCTACTTCTGTATTGGAGTAGACTCAAAACAGACCATTTCAGCATTTGAGGGGGCTGGGAGTGGGTGGTAATGTAATTTCTGGAAGAATTGTCTTTTAGAGCTCACTCTGAGATCTCTGTCTGGTATGACAGCTGTGAGAAGAGGGCAGATTGCAAATATGGTCTCTAAATCCTGTAAAATTTAAAAAAAAAGAGAATCTCATTTGTTGATAATGCAAGTAAGTGAAACAAAAGGCTATAATGGGTTTAAATTTTATATGCTATCTTAATGAAGTATTAGCAGCAAGATATGCTTAAACAATATTTCTTCTTACAGTGATGGTTAATGTTAATAACTGAAGTGCAGACAGTTTGGGACTTGCAAAGTCTAAGCATTATGCATGTCTATATATATGTGCACACAGGAAACCTCGACCTGTCTCTCAGCTGGTTGCACAACAGGTTCCTCAGCAATTTGTGCCCCCTACACAATCAAAGAAAGAGAAAAAAGACAAAGTAGAAAAGGAAAAAAGTGAAAAGGAAACAACAAGCAAAAAGAACAGTCATAAGAAAACCAGGTAAAAAATTCAGAAACTTTTGCAGTATTGGTCAAATGTCATCTACAAACAAAAATAAGAAAATGTTCTTTGATTTTACTGCTTTCTAAGTGCTGTGACAAACCGGTTATATATTGGTGTGAAGTTTTATTGGTTTAGGCTGTCTATAAAATACGAAGAAGACCTGCAGTGTGTAGTTGTGGCCAGAAGGTGGAGATCACCTGAACAGAGAAAGAAAGACTTTTTAAGGGTTATTTAGGATATTGTTTTAAGGGTTTATAGAAGTATTTTTCATAATGTACAAAACTGTTGATAGGCAAATTGATTATATTAATCTGTGGAAAAAAGAAGGGATGGGAGTGATTAGTTTTCATGCGAAATACTAGTGGGAGGAGAGGGAACCAGTACCAGACTGAGTAGGTCTGCAGATGAGTAGGAAAAATTAAGTTTTTGATAGCCTTGTACAACCCTTTAGCTTTGAAGGGCTGAACTCAGACAATTAGAACAAATTAATGTGACAGGATAAGGTATGTGTATTACCTAGTGATAGAACTCTCTATGCCACATCTGGGATGCTGAAGGACTCTTAGAACTGAAAACGTGAAATATTGCAGTACAGACAAGCGCTTGTAAAAGCCTTGATCTTGCTCTAAGGAAGGAGAGTGCAAACTGCAAAACAAAAGCAGCAGGTTTAACCCCTAATTCATCATAATACAAGCAGAAAGTTACTGTGGCAAGAATGCTGTGTCAAAAAAGCTGAGAAGTATATAAGATGCGTAGTCTAAGCAAATGTGGGAGGAACTTGATTTTTTTTTTTGGAAGCACTCCAAAATAGCCCAGCCAAGAAATATCCTTTGGGATTAGTTATGCAGAAAAGTAGCAGATGCTTCTGTTCTGCCTGAAATAGGATCATTAGAATCAGAACAAGGAAAGGACTGAGAGTCAGTAGAGAGCAGTCATTAGGAAAGTCATGGTTAGATTAAGGACACTGAGGTGTTATTTCCTTTCCTTTTTTCTTTTTTAAATACTCAAATTTACAAGCTTACCTCATGCAGCTGAAGTACTTCAGTTATGAAGCATTTGATGTTAGCATAGTGAGCTTTAGTTAAGCCAATTAAAAATTATAAATTGAAATATTAATGGGTAAATTGCAATAATACAGTAAAAATATAAAAAGTGAGATAGGTAAAGAGTAAGGAAATTTGAAAAAGAGCTAAAATAAAATCTTGGCCTGATATACCAATATTACCTTGCATTGAGAATTGCTATTTTTTTTTAATGCTTCAAACAGTTAATGTTTTTTCAGTAATTGTTTCACTAGGTATGATAATAAGTTAGGAATGCATGATTAATTTAGGCAGATTTCTTCAGTATTCTTTGAGAGAAGGTTATCCTTTTCCTTTTGCCTTAAAATGTGTATACTATTGCTGGAAACAACTAAAAAAAAATTTTCATTCACACTTAATAAGATCCAGGTGCACAGCGCTTGCACAAGTTGATAATTCTGAAGTTTTCTGTCTATTCCCATTATGCACATCAGCAGATTTTCTGTTTTTTCTGAGTTGCTTCTTCAGGCTCAGGGGAGCATGATGTCAAAGCCTATCTCAGTTCTAGTGGAGAAAAGACATGAGCTGTTTCAGCTCAAGAGAATGGGAAGCAATTCTACTTCCAGCAAAGCTCATGATAGAGTAAAAGTTAGAGCTTTACTGTTATCACACTTGCAAACATGTGATGTCATTATTTTATTGCAGCTTGAGCCAGTGGTAGCTGTGGAGTCAGTTAAATGCTCAAAATGTCCTGTTTATAACTGCTCATATGAATTCAGCTATCTGGTATCAGTTTTGCATGGTGATCATGGGAAAGGACTAAATTGAAAGTATTTTATGCATGTCACTACCAAAAATATGATGGCAAAACCTAAGTCGAATTATTCTTTAGTTCTTTTTGTTGTGAAAAATCAAACGATTGAAAGATTGAATGAAGATACTTACTCTGTCAACACTTTGTATCATTCATCTCTGCATAATTAAAACAGAGCCTATCCCAGGAATACCAGGGATATACTGTGAACACAAAGTCCAGTTCAAATAGTATACTAGTGGTCATAGTGAGGTTTTGAAATGAGGTAACAGTTAACACTGTGTGTGCTGTTGAATTCTAAAGACATACACCAACATCTTTATTACTGAACATCATTTTCTACTTAGAATTGTTGCTTTGGGCTGCTGCAGAGATGGATGTTTCCCTGGATCAAGTTTATAACTTTGCATAGTCACAATAAAGAAAAACTTGGCTTTTAAAAGTAAAAACCTTCACATATTGCTGCACAGTGATATTATTGAAAATGTCAACTTCTAAATAGTTTTAGGAGATGGTAATGTGTTATGTTCAACTATTTCAATGTAAAACATACTAGGAAACACTCCACCATTAATACTTCTGGTACATTGTTTTCCTACATATTATGTGTTGCAAAAAGAAGTCTTATATACACATTTGTTCTCCAGAGCTCCTAAAAAGTAGGAGGGAGACAAAATAATAAGGTGGTGTGTGTGCTTTTAATATGATTATTTGCTTTATTTAGGCCACGGTTGAAAAATGTGGATCGAAGTAGTGCTCAGCATTTGGAAGTTACCGTTGGAGATCTGACAGTCATTATTACAGACTTTAAGGAGAAAACTAAGTCACCACCTGCTTCCAGTGCTGCTTCTGCAGATCAACACAGTCAGAGTGGTTCTAGCTCTGACAACACAGAGAGGGGAATGTCCAGGTCGTCTTCACCCAGAGGAGAAGCGTCATCACTGAACGGGGAATCTCATTAAAGTTTATTTTCTCCGGTTTCTTTAGTCTCTTCAAAACATGCAAGTACATGAGTTCTGTCACCACATTTTCATGACAGATTAGTCATGCATAATTGATTTATCGACTGGAACATAATACAGTTTAAAAAAAAAAAGAAAAAAAGTGCAGTGATAGAAACAATAACAGCATGAAGCTGAGTCAGGGGGGGTTTAGGTTAGATACCACAAAAGGTTGCTCACCCAAGGTGATTGGGCACTGGAACAGGCTCCCCAGGGAAGTGGTCACAGCACCAGCCTGACAGAGTTCAAGAAGTGTTTGGACAACACTCTCAGGCCCATGGTGTGACCCTTGGGGCTGTCCTCTGCAGGGTCAGAATTTGTACATGATGATCCCTTTGGGTCTCTTCCAACTCAGCTTATTTTGTGATTTTAGAGTAATTTAAATGCTGTCTACAAATGCTTATGAAGCATCTCCAGACCAACTTTTTAATCTACGTGTGTAAGGGTGCCATGAAAATGTGGTTTGAATGTTCATTATGCAGTGTTATTGGTATGTCCATTTTCACTTCTAGTTTAGTGAATTCTAACACAACTCTTGGAATCTCTACTATTGGCATGTACTGAATTTAAATTTTTATAACATAGTTCAAGCTGCCTAAATATGTATTATTTGAGAATTGTGAAACATAGTTATATGTATGCAAGTCAAAGATCAACTTAATCAATTATTGCTGCAACAGAATTTTCATAATAATTATCTTCTTAAAAACACCTGCTGGTACTTGGTGTGGTTAAATAGGAAAAATGTTATTAAAGAAAACATTTGTATGGATTTTTGCCAATGTTTGACACATTTTACTAGATTACTGTTACTGAATTATGTTGATGGTTTTACCAATATTTTTTGACACTTAAAACACTTATTGTAATGTTTACAAGCAAAATAGAAGACACATTCTAAGCATTGATTAGTTAACCTTGCAATTCAGGTAAAGTACTGCATTGTCGCTGTACACTGGTATTTTGTGTTGTGTAACAAATACTGAACCTCAGATGGTGATGCATTTGGTAAAAACTATTTGGAAATATGAAAGTTTGGAAAAGCTTTAAAAAGAACAGAACTACAGTTCTAATTTCTGCTTAGTGCTGTTTCCTTGCCCCACATTTTTCAAGTGTCACATAGTCACTTATCATTTCAGTACAGGAATATGAGATGTTGCACAAGGATAAGGAAATAACAGTTCTATTTTTTTTTTTGTTCCTGAATCAATTTCTTTAATATTGAATTGGCCTATTAGAATATATTATGTCATAAATCATTTGAAAAAGACTCAGTATCCTACTTTATGGCATAAGCTGTCAACATTTACGCACTTAGCAATATACTGATAAAGAGCAGAACTATTTACAATACCATCTGGTATTATGTAAAATTACCAATAAAATATTTTTGTGAATACAGATTTTGCATTTTTGTTTACAACCAATAAGTGTTTTGATACATACATACAATTCATGTATAGATTTTAAATTACATATTCTGGTTCAGTACAAAAGTCCATTTAGCTCCTTTTAGTGAGGTAGGGCACTTACACTCCCGTGAGCCTTTTCTTTTTCATTCAAAGTAAATATATTTTTAAGCCTATGTGAAAGTTGGATGGACCTTCTTGGTAGTGAATCCAGCCCCAAATTATTATCCACATATGATATGTCTTCTTAACAGCTTAAAACAATGGATTTTTGTAGCCCCTGACAGTTGTGATGTTTGGTGGTTTCTTGTAGTAATGTATTTTTCTGTTTTTAATGCAGTACTTCTACAGGCACAATGGTACTGTTCTATTTTGTAAGATGCTAGTTGTGAAATACAGTTAGTTGCATAAAATGAGAGTCTGATGTGATATCTGAGAACATACATACCTCATTTCTTGGTGTTGCTGTTTAAACTTTTTAGACATGAAATGTTAATTATAGGCTATTTCAGATGGATAACTACTGACCTGTTTATTATGTATTCTGCTTTATCTTACTAAAAATAGGATGTCTGTTCATTGCTGTTACCTGGCCAAATTTAGCATCTGTAAAAAACATGCTTTTTAAGGTTTTTAAATGTTTTTTGGGGCCGGGCTAGTGTTCAGAATAACATACACTAGTTTTTAAAAAAAAATACATGCTTCTCAACTTTATTTTTTTATATTTTATTTTTAGATGGGACTATTTGCAGAATATACTGATGTAATGGATTTCAAAAGAGCTGTTTAAAGTAAGCGGTTTAAGGATAGTAAATCTCATTGCAAGAAGTTTTATGAAATGTGTTTCTAATTTGAAATGTAATGAGTGCTAACACATTTCAGAATTCTTTGCAAAGAAATAATAATCTATTACCAGTAATTCACTAAATGGGAAATGTACTTTTATTTAAGTTTATGTGAATAAACCACCCAGCACTGCCAACAAAAGGACTCTATCTTCAAAATTAAGTAGCCATTTGGTTTGAAAGAAAGGATGGAATGGATTTTACTATGATTCAGCTGTCTCTAGGTAATAATTTCAAAAATGTGGTACAAGTATGGTTATCAAAAAGAATGCAAAAAGTCTCACTATTCTTGGTGGAACAAGACATTGAGGAGCAATTTCTACTACAGGTGCTACAGAAGTCAGCTAGGATCTTAAAAGCTGTGGTGGTTTTAACTGAGCTATTAGGTTGTCGGAGTTTCATTGCAATGATGCTTGTTTTAGCATTAAGCAAAGTTAAGTTTTTGCCTGTTGGTGATTAAAGGAGTATGACCATACTGACAGCAGAGTAGACAAATTCTAAGCAAAAACTGCATTTGACTCTGTTCATAATATAATTTAAATGAACTTCACTTTCATAATTCCTAAATAATTTTGACTTGTAGTAATCCTAAGTCCTTTTTTCTAACTGTAAATATATTTAAAAGCATCTTTACTCCATTATATAAAAAGTGAAAATTTAATGTTGTAATGTGTTCTGATTAGCTATTTTTCTCTGTGATTGCTCTCTGCATAAGAACTGTTATTTGTTAAATCTATATATGCACCAGTCTTCAAGAGCCATACATCCTGGGATGTTCATGAAATGGTGGCCCCACAAGGACAAGTGTGATAGTGTTCCATGTAAATGAGTTCCTTTATGTGCTGATTGTCTGGTTTCAGAAAGGAAAAGGGGGGAGAGATGGGGGAAAATTAAGTATAAATAGTTCACTGATAAAGTGTGCAGTAATTCAGTCTCTTATCTTCCTAACTTTGCCATTAATTATAGGTGGTATAAGAAACAGAACAAATATACAGTTGACTCATCTCTTTTTTTCACTAATTTATATCTACATATTGGAGATAAACAAAAATTCTTCTACTCATTAGCAGGTTGAATTAAACCATATAAAATCTTGATTCCAGCAAAGGAGGTAGTAATGAATTACATTTAAAAATGAAAAATTCTTGATATTAAGAGTCAATAATTAAGAATATGACTAAAGTTTTAACCTATTATGTGTTTATCTAGATATTTGATGGTTTGGGGCATAGACTGTAAAATCTCAAAAATGGTTTGATTTTATAATTTGTGCACTTTGGTTTTTTTAATATTGTGAATAGCACATTTTCAAGTAGCCATGCAAGACAGTACTTTCTAGAATTAGCTCTATTGATTCACCGTAGTGTTTAGGCAGGTCTTCTAAACTTCACATCTTGCATCTTAAATTCTTTACTTTTTTCCTCTCCTGTCTCAAAAGCCTGACAGTTTCCTATGTCTTGCTGTTTGATTTTTCTTTGTTAATGGGATTGATTTGGCATGGAACTGTTTATTGTGTACTTTTTATCCAGGGTTCTTTAACTGTATCTGTTTGAGGTTTCTTTTTTTCTGTGATATGCCTTTATTTGGCTCTTCTCCCTACTAGGGAGTCTGTATAGTCTACTATATATCATTCAAACTCAGAAACTGTAAGGAAATAGAAAGGCATTTACATTTAATTTCTCCAAAGGCAACAGCAAGTGCTATACTTGTAGTAAATTTAGCCTGTGCTTACTCAGGAATAAGATAGAAAAGATAGAAAGTTAATGCTGGTTTTGGCTAGTGGACTAGTCAGTCAAATATGGCATTTTGAAAATGTGTACTTCTATCTCAATGTTAAGATTTGGGTGTGCTGGAAACAGAGGTTGAGCTTTCAGAGGTTTTCCTAACCTGAAATTATGCCCCAACTTATGTCAGAGCAGTCTCAGTATGAAAGGTTATAACTTCAAACTAGCAAAAGCTGTACACTAAAATCAGTCAAACTGTAGAAGCTCAGATGGTTTTATTTTGTGCTGTTAAAGTTTTTAAAAGAGGAGAAACTGTTAAAAGAGAAGACCTGTCTAAGACAACAATCATATTGAGCTTAGCTTCATATCTAAAGAACCCATGTTTTAACAAGAATTAACAGGATTTAACCACTAATTAAACTTGGAAAAGTACTTCATAAGTTAATTACAAACCAATGCTCTATAGAAATTATTGCAACTTCCTGTCTAGAATGGAGTAAATGGTACAACAGCAAAAGAAAACTGTATGCTTGCTGGAAAATCCTATTCTCCAACAGCAAGTGGTGTTTACATGACTTTCCTAAGACATTATGCCAAAAGATGGTGATATATCTGTGAACAAGGCCTAGGAGTCCAGGTGTGTCCCCCCTACCTAAACTGTACCATTAGATTCAAACACTAAAAGAAAATGCAGTGAAAAAACAAATTAGTTTCAGATCCTAGAGTCTTAGTAATGCAGGAGCTTATTACAGCCTCTATTTAACTTTATTGGTAAAAATTAATAAAAACAAACCACCACTGAATCACTGGGTTGTATTCAATCTCAATCTTGCCCCTTTTATTATGGGAGGCAGATAAGTCATTAGAATGAACTTGCTCTGTCTGCTAATGGCAAATTTTAAGAGCAAACAGTTTAATGGGCACAGGAAGTTTTAGGTGTACTTTTAAGAAAATAAAGGGCAAAAGCATATTCCATAGCTCTTAATTATTATTATTAACAATGATTAAAAGAGATTGCTGTCCCATTTGGGATTTTGTAAAAGACAAAACTGTAACCTTATCTAATCGCTCCTTGTCCCATATGCTTAAAAAGAATATTACCACCAGAAAAAAATATTGTTCAGTAACAATATTCTAAAAAGTAGTTCCAAATTTTTAATTATTTTGTAGAAAGTATGGCATATCTTGGCAGATGGAGGACTATTTGAGCAGGACTATGTTTTGAGGATCTAGGCCACCTGGAAAAGTGTAGTCTTTGATTACACTGTTTTCTGTCATGGTTTAACCCCAGCTGGCAAGTAAGTACCACACAGCCCTTTGAGCATTCTCCCTCTGTGCAGTGCAGGGGAGAATTCAAAGAGTAAGAGTCAGAAAACTCATAGGTTGGGATAAAGACAGTTTAACAGGTAAAGCAGAAGCTGTGCATGCAAGCAAAGCAACACAAGGGATTCATGCACCACTTCCCATGAGCAGGCAGGTGTTCAGCCATCCCCAGGAAAGCAGAGCTCCATCCACAGGTAACTGTGACTGGAGCAGACAAACACCATCCCTCCTAACATCCCCCTCTTCCTTCTTCTTCCCTCAGCTCTATATGCTGAGCACAACACCACATGGTCTGGGATATCCCTGTGGTCACTTGGGGTCAGGTGTCCCCTCACAATTCCTTGTGCACCCCCTGCCTCGTCACTGGTGGGACAGTAGGAGAAGCAGAAAAGGCCTTGACTCTGTCTAAGATATACTCAGCAACAGCTGAACTATCTCTGTGTTATCAACAGTGTTTCCAGCACAAATCTAAAACACAGCCCCATGCTAGCTACTGTGGAGAAAATTAACTATCCCAGTCAAAACCAGCACATCTGTGTTTAAATACTAATCTTGGTCAAAGCAAAGTGAACGTGCTTCCTCAAGCTTTTAAGACATGTAGCTGTAGACCAATGGAGCTCTAATTTACAATGGAGTTACTGAGAAGATAGCTGAGGAAAAGAGACTATTAATGTATTTTTTGATAACTTGGTAACCACATGCATGTAATTTTCCTCTTCTGTATGAAGAAGCAAAAGGATGCAGAAAAAGGAAACAAAATGTAACCCAGGCTAATGAAATGTGGCTCGTTACTCTCTTCCCAAGATCACTAGATTCTACAAACTGCAGATTCTGTTTGGTTCAAAGATAGTCCCGGGTATTTGTCACTAAAGAAGGATAGAGTTGTTAAATCACTTTGCATCTGATAAGACAAGTGAGGGGTAAGGCCAGTTCTACTTTCTTAATACCCACTTTGGGAACACAGAGATCTAATTTGCCATTTATATGCATCTAATATATAACTGTCATCCATGAATAATTTATTTCAAGCTGATTCTTCTTTGCACAGAATAAATAAAAATGCTTCAATGTCAAGCCCAGTTCCTGATGGCAGAGATCTCTGAGCAGGAAAATCTGGCATCTGACTGATCATCTCTTTCTGTAACAGCCTTCAGCTATGAATTAATCTAGGCAAGGGAAATCTCTTCAGGTTACATGTATTATCATTACTCCTAACTCTGAAGGAAACATTCTGATTCCTGGTATCTTCTCCCGTTTCTTTTGTTTCTCTTAAGTATATTTATAGTATAAGTGGATGCAGTGAGTTTGAAGTAATTTATTATGCCTACTTTTTTGAGTGGGGAATTTGACTGCTGTTCCCAGTTCTTCAACTATATTTTGGTTTCTTTAAGATCAACATGGTCATACAGAATAATGGTATGTGGGACCGTAGAGGTCAGTATCAATTTTGTCACTGTTGTCTTTGTTTCTGTATAATTGATTACCTGAAGAGATTCTTGCTGAGCAAACCTGGTTTCACTGATCCTGTACCATTCAAGCACTGTCTGAAGTACCTGGTATTCTGGGATGCCAATTATTTGTGTTTCTGCAAATGGTATTATTCTCTGCTGGGAGGCTTCCAAATGTAGCAAATTAAGCAAAATTCTTTCCAGCTGATGGAGGCAAGTGTTGCCTAGTAAAATGCTTTTAGTCCCCACTGGAGAAGGAGATCTGAGGAGCATGCACAGATACTGAGTGCTTTCTCTGCTTTCCTATGCAAACTCCAAGTAGGAAGTTTCTGTTTCTAACATGTCAAACACCTTCAAAAACCCTCAGTCCAACAAAACAACAGCGTAATAAGGAGAGGGGGGAGGAAGAACAAAGAAAAGGTATTTTCAGAATAATCCCTAGAAGAGCCATATAATGGCTTCTTTGTCATTTTCGTCTGTTTAGTGTTCCTTTCTCTGTGTACTGTATTGGAAGTAGGCAACACACACACCTTTTAGAGGTGTGTCTTGCTATATAATTCTTGATGGCTGTTGGTTGAGTGACATTTGGTCTAAAGATGCAGGGTTTTGTGAATTAAATAGTAAATACCATGAGTATTTCACTCTTGCATACAAGGTATTTATTGAAATGGTGGAAGTTTAGATGAAAGAATTAGGAACAAAATTAATTCCTCTCATACAATTAGCTACTACACGATTTAAAGGGTCTAATTCCTGGACTGCTAAGAAAAGGATAGCTTTATGTTGCAAGGGTGACATGAACCTAGACTAGAATGGATGTGGCTTCTGAAGAGTTTTGTGGCCAGTAATTCATATGGCTGTTGTCAGTGATTATTACACACCTTAACCTGTTAATCTTGAAGCATTGTTAGAGCATCCTCACAAACAAATCAAAACTACCAACTGTACTGTCAGATGCTCTTAAAATTTACTAAGTGCCTTACACAGAGCATCACTGAGGCAATGATTCAATTGCAAGGAAGTTTGATAAAAGATTTACTCCTCTGGTTGAAGTCACAGGTTGTTGGTTGTAACAAAGGTTGTGTTCCTGGTTATACACATTAGAATCTTACATTTTATTGCTGATAAGAGTACCTAATAAAAAACAGTCCAGAAATTTTTGAGGCTTTCAATTTGTAAAACATCTATTCTTTGGAGGAGATTTTTTCTTCTAGCCAATTGTGATGGTCTACTGGAATATCACAGAAGTGAATAAAACTTGTGAGTATTTCTGGATGCTTTCATAGTTCTCAGTTTCTCAGTCAAGGACAGTATTAGCTTTCTTGGGAAGGGGTACCTAAGTTGGTTTTGTTCATAGGGATTATGTTTGTCCAACTAGTTTTTAAAAGGTTTTATTCTTAGTAAAAGGGCTTGTTATTTTGAAAATAAAAATCTTACCTGCCAGGTGTCTTCCCCAAAATGAGTAAGTGCCTTTTCTGTTCTGACTCTTGGAAGTATTTACTTTGTCAGATTGAATCTGAATGTCCTGGATAAACCAACTATTAAGTACCGAGTGTTAGCAATGGCTTGAAATCCTTTCACTGAAACAAGAGACAGATTGTAAGCCACTTGAATTGTTTTGAGACCTGATGTTATCAGAAGTTTTATAACTGCTACAAGTAGTATACTTCTAAGAACAATGTAACTTTTCAGGAACTTGATATTGATAGGAAATAAATATTTATTAAAAGAAGTATATTAAATAAATATTTATTTACCAATTTGAGTAAGAGAAAATGTTACACCATGGGGGCAACAGTCTTGCTGTTAGCAGTCCTGACTACATAATGGAAAGTAAAACTGAGGCCCTGGACTCTAACTATCAAAAAAAGGGTAGTATTTGGTGAGAGATTGGGACTGTGAATCTTATGTCCCCATTCTAATACAGTAATTTTTCCTACCTAAGTTTTTACCAATTCTCAAGCAGAAACGAAAGCATAAGCAGATATCAGTAAGAGGCCCTCTGGTTTAATTGGTGCTTCTTCCTATCTCTAGTGGATTTTTTTTTTTTTAATTTTTTTTAAACTTTGCTCAGGACTGGTACAGCTGAAAGTATATTTTCCCTTCATTCTTAAGCCTAGACTTTGAATGGAGTTTCTCTGAGACACTTTTGTAGTGAAATCGTATTCTCTACAAACATTGAAGACAAAAATAAACATCTCTGTGAATGAAAGATCTTGTGTGGTTGTAATTTTTTTAATATACACAAATTTAATTAAAAAAAATCTAAAGGTACTCTAAGAGAAATGTAGTATATTGATCTACTTAAAGGGTCTCTGTGTAGCAGTCAGAAAGTACAATTTGCATCATGAGATGCTACAAATTTTCTGTCTGATAAAGTGTGTTCAATTCTATCTTAGCACTCCTTTCAAGATGACCATACATTAACCCATTGGGATACTGCCTCCAACTGACCTCTTCATGACCTCACTTCAAAGACTATATTACACAATTTAAAATTCTGAAAGCTTGGCAGGAAAGCTGAAGGGAAGTGTCTGGAAAGAAAGAAACAAGGAATCACAGTGCAAAGACTATTTTTTCCCTGTGATAAATGTTACATAATTAATGATAATGGAATTGTTTAAAAATTTATATCCCTATAGTTATTTCACATTGATGACATATTGTTGGTTTCAGAGGAGCATAAATAGACGCTTTTGATGCTTAGAATAGTGACACACATTGAAATGCCTTTCCCAGGAATAAATGAATACTTCTTGACTGAACAATCTGACAAGAAAGTATTTTTGGTGAAAACTAATGTAAGTGGACTACAATCTTGACTGGCATTGGTGGTGCTTAGGGTGTGTTATGATAAAATGGTAAATAAAATTATTAAATTGTTCAGAAATCCTCTCTGAATGTATTATTTGTAGTGTGTAGGGGAAAGTGCAAGAAATACAAGTGGGAAATTTGGGGATAAACAGCAGACTTTGGGAATTTGATCTCAAAATGCCAAGAAGCGTCTGCTAATTTATTGGCAGGGATGATTCATTAGTGCTTTTGGTTATGATGGAAGTTGAGATATTCCTGGGAGTACTGCTTCTGAAGCAAGAAACTATGAAAGCACCCATGCTTGCAAATTAAAGTAACAAATGAGGGAAGAAACTTGAGAAAGGGGCTTTGTCTAAGGCTTCACTCATTGTATATAAAAACCGTACTTTGCTACTGAAGCAGGTTATAAAACAGTGGTCTGTGTGGGTTCTCTCAATTTGTCTTCAGTTCAACAGTTCCCATGTTCAGTTCTCTGAATTGTTTGTCGTTTGTGTTGCTTTGCAGCATGAGGCAAATGTCCTGCAAGGCATTCTTGAAAGAAGCTGATTCTCTCGTAAAGACCGTCGGAGTTTCCCATTTGTGTAGCAGGTGACTGAAGTGTCGGCCGTGAGTACAGGACCTCATCCCTGCTCCAAGGAGGCAGCATGTGAGGCTGGTACCTGTGGGTGCAGAATGCTTTAAATGCCACTCTGTCATTATTGGGCATAGATCCTCAAGTGCAGGCAGCAAGTGTTGGGAAACTGTTGACGTAACTACCAAATCTCGTACTAGCAGAAATGCTGACTAAATTGGCATCAGATACCAGAATAGGGCTATTGTCACTAATTAAAGGCGTCTAATTTAGTCTTACTTACTCATCTATTTTGCAAGAACAGAAGGGATTCAAAAGAGGAGAGGAAGTTGTTAAGCCCTTCTATCACCCTTTTATTCATTTCTTTCTGCTATTGACTGTTTGGCAAGACAGCTACACAATTATGGGTCTGAAGATCAAAACAAATTTCTTAAATTCCACACAAATGTTTTGGCAGCCATGGGAGATCACAGCATTCCCCTGCAGATATGGGCCTGGTGCCTGGAGATAGTTTAGGATGGTGTCCAATTTTATTTTACCCTTTCTTGTCCTGAAAAAAAAAAAAAAAGAGTAAAAACTAAATTTGTAAAGTTACAGATTAAAGATGGGCAAGGGAAGGCTGAGTTATGCATACGTACAATCCTGAGTTAGCCAAATTTCAAATTGAGTGTTTCAGGCTCAAAGTTCAGTGCCACACAGCATCCCAACCGCTCGCTGGCTCTGCTGCCACTCGTGCAGCGGAATGGTCTGAGAACAATGCAGTTGACACCACAGATAAGGCAGTGTGATGTCTGCACCCTCCAGGGCGTGCACAGGGCAGTGCAGGGCAGGCTGACTGCCCACAGTAGTTACTTCTGTGAGCTTGGGGCATAACCAAGGCTGTCACCAAGCGTGAGGGTGCTGGGTACCTTAGGCACTTGTCTGTGATGTGGCTGTTCTATTCAGTGTTAAAAGAAGCAGTCAGTAAAAAGGGCAGTATTAGTGTCTTATCTCTTCTTCCTGATAATTCAAGTACTAAGTGCTTTAAACAACTACCACATTTGACTGGTTTTGAAGCAGTCGTGGTTTTGAATTTGCATTTATGAAAATTGAGCAACCCTTAGAGAAAAAGATATAGAGAGACAAACAGTAGGATTTTATTTCTCTATCTCTGACATTTTCTCTACATTGGTTTACATGTAAAATTTGACTTGAAGGGGGAGTAAAACCAGTGTACAGATGAACAAAATAAAAAGGTAAATAAACTGGTGAAGTCAGTCAACACTTCACCTGGTTTGACTGACTGACCACTTTCCAAAACACCTCCTTAGTGAACGACCATCTGTTGTCTTTTCCATTTGAAACAGGAGCTACTGGCTCCAGTTTATCGTCCAGCTTGCATTGCTAAATGGCTCTCAGAGACCTGACAACTCTCCTATACCTCTGTTTCCACTTATACGGACAGCTGGCAGTTGTCATCTAAATTTTTTTTCATTTTAGCTTTTTGCTAGATGTAGTTTTGCTTTCCAAGACATGAAGCCTTTTTTTGATTGGAAATAATAATAAAGTGCATAAAATTTTTACATCAAATTTTTCTTTCTTATATCTGACCTAAACCTACCTTCTTCCAGATAAAGCCATTCCCTTTTGTCTTACCAATTACATGCCCGTGTAAGAAGTCCCTCTCCAGGTCTCTTTTTGGTACTGGTACTCCCTTAGGTACTTGGGCTGCAGCTAGGTCTCCCCAGAGCCTTCTCTTCCCCTGGCTGAGCAAGCCCAGCTCTCTCAGCCTGTCTCAGCCCAGCTGTCTCAGCCTCACAGGAGAGATCCTCCAGCCCTTGGGTCATCTTCATGGCCCTCCTCTGGACTCTCTCATAAGGTCCATGTCCTTCTTATGTCAGCACCCCAGAGCTGGATGCAGTACTACAGGTGAGGTCTATGAGAGTGGAGTAGAGGGGCAGAATCCCCTCCCTGGCTCTGCTGCCCACGCTGCTTTCATGCAGCCCAGGACACCTTTGGCTTTCTGGGCTGCGAGCACACATTGCTGGGTCATGTTGAGCTTCTCGTCAACCACTGGTTTAGAGACAAGGATATCACGTGGGACAGTTCCAAATGTTTTGCACAAGTGCAGGTATGTGACATCTCTGCACTTCCCTCATCCATCAACATTCTAAGTCCACTGCAGAAGGTCACCGAATTTGTCAGGCACGATTTGCCCTTAGTAAAGCCATATTGGCTGTCAGCTGTGTCTTTATTATACCCATGCCAGGTACAGTCCTTGGAAAGTTTTAGATGATGCAAAGAAGCAAAAGTCCAACACTGAGAATCCCTTCTGGACTGATGTTCGGGAGCTCCAAATGTAGAAAATTTTCAGAAAAAAAACCCACTTGACACACAAATATTGAAAAAATATAAAAAGAAAATTATCTTTGTGCTCCTAGAAAGTATTCATCCTGCTTTTTTAACATAGTAAACTGCTAAATACTGTGCAAGTCTACATATATAGATGGTTACTGATTTAGAGCATAAAATTTGAACTTTCTTAAGAGGAATGATACAGGTATTTTGACTAATGTTTAATAACTTACAATTGTTCACAGAGGATCTGTTAAAAAATTTTGAAGTGTACTATTGATAAAGACATAATTGATTCAAATTAGGAGAAATTAGGAAATTTGCAAAGTATCACACCACTTACTAAACAGTTTACAAGGCAGCTTACTCAATTTTGTGTGCTATTGTCCTAGATATTTTTCCTGTTTATATTGTCCTTGGGTGTTACTGTGATTATCAACAATAACTGCAAAATATTTTAAGCTCCTGCTTAAACACTACAATGCTAAACAATCAGATCTAAATAGGAAAGGAGTGGGGGAAGGTAATAATATTTTGGTTATCAACGAAAATTGATTTTGAGAATTTTTAAAATATTTTTATACATCAGGAAATTGGAAGGGGTAGATGCAATAAGAGTGGAAGGCAGTTACACCAACCCAAGTCTTTTTCTCAAAAGGTAAAAGGCAGAGAAAAAAGTGATATCTGGCAGCAAGAAAAAAGGGTCATTGCCCCAAGAAGTTTGATGATACCATATGTACAACATATGGCAGCAAAGCAGTTTCTTCCTACGTATCCACCTTGCAATCTGTCATGGCCAAGTGCTGACACTGCAGCTTGTATGAAAGGGCACATGAACATCAAAGAAAGTGTCTTTGCCTTTGAAAAACCCTTAACTGGTCTGCATACAGGGCAGCATTGACACAAATCTATCAGCACAAAATCTTACTGCTTTACCAATTTAATTAATGGTTTAATTTTGTGAAAAAAAAACAAAACCGGGGCAATGATACAAATGCATTTGATTAGGACTGGGTCTTTTGGGGTTTTTGGGGGAGTTTTTTGTTTGTTTTTGTTTTGTTTTGTTTTAATTTAAGTTGATCTGATTTATCTCTTGATCTAATGAGTTGTTAAAATGTTGGTTTCCTTTTCTGGCTCACAGTGAGTGCTCTTATGACCCTTATGAACACACTTGCAGAAGTATCAGATGCTGATTCTTTCAAAAAAATTGATTGTTTCAACAACATATTTAACACCTGTAGTTTGTTAAGATAGCTTTCTTTCTGGATTTGAGCTATTTTCTGCACATAGTAAATAGAATTGAACACTAAAGATACAAAGTTGCCATGGCTAAATAACTAAATTCTAGTCAAGAAAAGGATTTAAAGATTTAGAATCATTAATAAAAGGAGAGAACCTTGCATTTGATTGTAACTCTTCATTTTTTAAGTTAATTAATCACTAGCAGGCCTTGTAGCATAAAATGTTACATATTGTTCATAAACTATTCATGGTGACTAATCAGGATACATATTTATTAATCTTCAAAGAATTTATAAACGGAATTGGGTAATTATATACCATCTGATAATGTTTTTTTTCTCAGTGATACAATTTAGGTATGGCATTTCAGTAACTTCTGCTTATCTTCCTCACTCACAAGGCCAACTTTGTAGTAAGAAGTATTTTTTATCAGACCAGCTGATAGTTAGATTAAATAGACAGATTTTGCAGTGTGAAAAAAAAGCGCCTTGTGTGTGTGTAAGTTTAGCTGTTGTTTTCTCCCCAGTAGCAACAGAGAGCTTAACAAAGTTGCTTTCTCTCCGACCTTGCCTTAGTTATATTCTTAGAGCACTGCAGATACATTCTCATTCATTAATTATTCACATATTATTGAGCAGCACTGAATGAAGAGAAGTCCTTAAATTCATGCTTGGGTAATGACATGGTTGATCATAATAAAAATTTCTCCCTGTGTCACCTCTCTTTAGCACTCCTTATTTATTATTTTCTCCTCTAAGAATATAATTTCTTCTTCTGAAGCATGAGACCGTTATTACTACCCATCTGCCACATTCATTCTTGGTGCCACTCTAACACCCTTCAGACCTCATTTTCCCTGGCTGGAACACTCTTCCATATGAAGACAAGTGTCACACCTCAGCAGGGAGTAAGTGGTCTCTGCTTTCAAGCCTGCTGTCAGTAAATACTCCATGGTATCTCTCTCCTCTGACTCTCATATCTCTGTGTTACTCGTGCCCTGCCATATGGACTTGACAGTGTGTGTAAAGGGCTGTGAAGTGGGAGAGTGCAAGAATTCATGTCACAGGTCAGCACTGAGAGCAATGAACCCGATTTTGAGCACAAAAACAAAATCAGGGAAGCTGGATGGCAGGCTGGGGCAGAAAGCACTAAGAAACACAGAGCAGAGGGGCAGAAAGCCCAGCTAAGACCTTGAGTGGTGCTTTCAGAGCTAGTTCTTCCTGCAATGCAAGCCAGTAACCACTTTCCAGAGTTCTTTTTACAAATCCTCTGCCATTTCATCTATGACTCTCCCACCACCACCTGTCCATCTTTGGCTCTGATTTCTCTTCATCCTTCCTAGTTCCTTATTTCTCTTGAATTCTGTATTTTGGTGGTTTTTTTTCCTCAGCCTCAATTTCCCTGCTTGTATCTTTTAATAATCATCCTAGTATCTCCACTGCAAACAGGGTTGAGTAGCCCATATTAACTGAGGGCCACTTTTTCTCCTAATTTCTTTTTTATTTTGAGGAAGAGGTGATGAACAATTCTGGCATTACTTCTCTTCCAACTACCACAGTCACCAGCTAGCATCCTGCTTTCCCCTTCTTTCAAGTACGGCCAAGAACAGCAGTAAGCTATGGTTCAGGTTTTATGGGCATTTACATTCTCTTAGACCACAAAACCTATAACAGAACTTTTTTTTAATGGTTTATTGGGAATCCTGTTGGCATTTTTCTTAAAATGCAGGGTCCTGAATGGGGATATTATCACTTATTTTAAAAAAGAATGTTTTTAGTCCATAGAAAAAATGTGAGCCAATGTGAGCACTGTAAGGACAAAGAAGTAAGCAGAATTATTCCAAACTTGTGCTTTTTTTAAACCAGTGTCAGAAGCTGAGGGAGCAGCACTGAATGATGACTTTAAAATACTTACCTTGACAATAGTATAGGTTAGATAAACTGTTAGGCCTTTGCTCAGTGATCTGGGCTAGAGAGAGAGAGGATGCACTACGGTGTTGGATTCAGCTGAAACTCAACCAATATTCCACCCATCTAACATGTACAGATATTATTTCTTCTGCCACTTCCCAGACCTATATTTTGTTGTCCAGAAGCATGACTTGGTGAGCTAAAATAACCCTATCTTTGCTAGTGACCTCAAACAAATCCTTGAGGCTCATTTCTCCAAGCTTCTGTAGCCCAGCATCTCCCTGGCTCAGCAGCACCCACCTGTTCCTTCGGCCAGGGTGCCACACGGTCACCTGTGTACCGAGGCCAGCGCAGGGAAGGGGCTTGGAGTCCAGAGTGATTTGCATGCTCAGACTGTGTCTGTACAAGGAGAAAGGACATCTGTGTAACTACAGCTGCCTAAGGAATGAGTGGGCATATCATGAAATAGGTAAAGGTTGGAAGGGACCACAGTGGGTCACCTGGTCCAGCCTCCCTGGACCAGAGGGTACTCCTAGAACACATTGCACAGGGTTGTGTCCATATGGTTCTGGAATATCTCCAGGGAGGGAGACTCCACAACCTCTCTGGAAATCTGTTCCAGTGCTTGATCACCTGCACAGTAAAAAGTTCTTCCTCATATTTAGGAGGAACTTTCTGTGTACCAGTTTCTCCCATTGCCTCTTGTCCTATTGCTTGGCGCCACCAACAAGAGTTTGTCTCCATCTTCTTGGCACCCTCCCTTTAGATATTTATACATATAGAATATACTTTTGCAGAAGCAGCTGTGAAGCAGCTTCTTTCACACAGGAAGAGTTAGTGCAACAGAAACATTGACAGCAAGGAAAGAGTGTCATTTTGAGGGAGCTTTAGCCCCTCAAAGAGCTTTTGCTCTTAATGAAGACACGCGCCCTCTAACAGCTTTACATTCTTCTTGTATTGAGGTTCTCAAAACTGCACAAGGGATTCAAGGTGAGGCCGCACCAGTACGGAGGAGACCGAGACTGCCACTGTCTCTACTTTGGATACTTCGTCGCTCGACTTCTCCCAGGGACCCACGTTCGGGAGGCCTGAAAGGGGACGAGACCAAGCACAGGGCCGCGATGGAGGGGAGGGATGCAGCGCGAAAAGAGGGGTGCGGCTTTTTTCACTTTTGGAGCAAATAAACAGTGGGCGCCACTACGGCCCCGCCCTGCGGCCCGCCCGGCCCCGGNTACAAGGAGAAAGGACATCTGTGTAACTACAGCTGCCTAAGGAATGAGTGGGCATATCATGAAATAGGTAAAGGTTGGAAGGGACCACAGTGGGTCACCTGGTCCAGCCTCCCTGGACCAGAGGGTACTCCTAGAACACATTGCACAGGGTTGTGTCCATATGGTTCTGGAATATCTCCAGGGAGGGAGACTCCACAACCTCTCTGGAAATCTGTTCCAGTGCTTGATCACCTGCACAGTAAAAAGTTCTTCCTCATATTTAGGAGGAACTTTCTGTGTACCAGTTTCTCCCATTGCCTCTTGTCCTATTGCTTGGCGCCACCAACAAGAGTTTGTCTCCATCTTCTTGGCACCCTCCCTTTAGATATTTATACATATAGAATATACTTGTGCAGAAGCAGCTGTGAAGCAGCTTCTTTCACACAGGAAGAGTTAGTGCAACAGAAACATTGACAGCAAGGAAAGAGTGTCATTTTGAGGGAGCTTTAGCCCCTCAAAGAGCTTTTGCTCTTAATGAAGACACGCGCCCTCTAACAGCTTTACATTCTTCTTGTATTGAGGTTCTCAAAACTGCACAAGGGATTCAAGGTGAGGCCGCACCAGTACGGAGGAGACCGAGACTGCCACTGTCTCTACTTTGGATACTTCGTCGCTCGACTTCTCCCAGGGACCCACGTTCGGGAGGCCTGAAAGGGGACGAGACCAAGCACAGGGCCGCGATGGAGGGGAGGGATGCAGCGCGAAAAGAGGGGTGCGGCTTTTTTCACTTTTGGAGCAAATAAACAGTGGGCGCCACTACGGCCCCGCCCTGCGGCCCGCCCGGCCCCGG
>VWZP01010162.1:669197-796595 GCA_013396995.1 Dicaeum eximium
GGGCGGCGGTGTCCGTGCGCTCTCTCCCGGCGTGCCGCGGGCCGGTGCTGGAGAGCGGCGGTTGGGAAGCCTTAAACAAACAAGGAAAACTTCGAGGAGTGGCGTTGCCGGTGACCGAGGCCGCCCCCGTGCGCGTCCCCGCGTCGCCGAGCCCGTCCCTGGCTGCTGCTTGGTCGGACAGGGCGAGTGAAATGACGAGGGTTGCGTTTCCTTCTTCCGAAAGGAGAAAATTTCACGCTGCTCCTTCAGGTCTGAAACGTAGTAACTTTATGATTTCAAATGTAACTTTAGTGAAGCAAAACTGTTTGTCATGGGATACTTAATGCAGCCAGTCTTCTCGCAGAAACCAGTGAGTTCAGTTCTGTAATTAAAGGGGTGCATATCCGAGCATCTCAGACTCTGCACGGTTCTGTTGCCCTCTGTCAGCAGGAATTTTAATGTGGCCAAGTGGTGAGTCGGATTACGGAATGGAAATTACTTGTTTTCCTTTAGATTATAGTTTCATAATCCTGTTCACCTGTGGCTACAGGAATCCTAAAGCCAGGACAAGAGGAGGGACAAGAAATCTGTTACTGAAAATGCAGGAAAAATTAGGACCAGACCATTCTGGGCCAGTCTGGGTCTACCTCTGCTCAGATTCTGCAGCAGTGTAAAAGCAAAGTGACTTTATTGGTTTGGCGATGGTCACTGTTTCCCAGCCCGGTACAAGCTCTGGCGCCCGCCACGCCCTGTGCCCTTCCGAGCACACGAGTGAGCTGACTTGCTTGAAAACTAGCTAGTTTTTGGCCAACTCAGTGCTCTGTATTGCCTCATCGTGCGATTATGAAAGTGTCGATGCTGTTGTAAAGGACTTACGGAGGATGGCAGGATGACAAGCTCTGACTTCATATCTTGAAATACCATGAAACAGCATTCTGAGTTACAGGGGTGGAGTCAGCTGAAATCTGAAACCCAGCTTTCGACTGGTGTAACTACTTAAAAGATTCTTTTCCCCCGTGTTTTTGCTTTAGTTCAAGTTGATACAGATCATAACATAAAAAAATGTAAGGATGATTGTGCCTCACTTCTAGTTCATGATGAAAACCTTGTGAGTGGTTGCAATCTAAAGTTCTAAATAAAAGTTCTAAATAAAAATACAATTAAAAAAACATATGGATGATGTTTGCTTTACTAAAGAAAACATACAGTTTAAATGAAGCAAACTTCTGTTGGGTAGAAGATGATAATGTAAGTAAATTATTTGTACTATTAAACACTGAAACTACTTTAAGCTGCATCATACTGCTAGTAAGCAAAAGAAGAACCAAGTTTATTTTAAAAGCTATACTGTTTTAATATTTGTACTAAAAGTGTAGTTTTTAAATTAAATATATGAATGGAGAAGAACCTCAGCAAGGTGCAAGAAGCTTCTTGCTGCAGTTATATCAGATGAGATATAAATCTGCCTCTTGTTCTCAAATAGAAAAGTTTTGCTAACTGACAAACTTATTTTCTAAAGGTCTCAAGTGCCACAAATAATTCCACTATATACAGTTTTGCGAGGGTATATCTCCTTTCAAAACCAGTGTCTGTTGTCACCTGTGTAGGAATTATTTACCTATAAACTGCTGTCAAGCTGAAGGCTGAGGATAAACATCCCCTGTTGTAAGTTATTGAAATATACTGTTTGTGCAAAAAGTGCATGTGCAAAACTTACTTGTGAGTTAGACTCTTAGAAAAGTCCGTAAAAGGCCTTTGTTTAAGGAAAAGCTCTGTCCTGTGGCAGTTAAAAAATGTCCCACTGAATGTTACTTTAGATGCATTTGTAAATTATTATTGAGTGTTAAACTGCACTACATTCACTTCAGTAAGTTACACACACATCTTGCTGAATGTATTGGTGTTTTTTAGTTTTTATACATCAGCTACATCTTCAGTAGAGACTGAGCACTATGGCCACATATCTGTTTTATGCCCACTTCTGACTGTCTTGTGATCATGTAATATCCTGAATGGTGCATAACCTTACGGAGTAAATTGCATTTAGATGACCTTCTAAGCCTTGAAGTTTAAAATTTTGTATGCATTAATAATGACTTTCATAAATGGGTTGCTTCAGCTGTGTTCACTGATAGCTTTAAAATACAGTTCCGCAAAGCAAATCTAACTATCATCTGAAGGCATTCATGCACTCAGCAGTGTTTTTCTGTTTTCCTTAGCCAAGAAGTGTTTTCTTTGCCTGAATAGTCTAGTTTGGTATATTCCACAAAGGCAGAAAGAGCTCGATCATGCTCTGGGATAGGGGAAGGAGATGTTGAATTTTCTGTTAGTTTTTGGAAGTGTGCAAACATGAAAACTTCAAGCCTTGAATGAGGCTTTAGAATACTACACCTGAAAGAATTTAGCAATGATGATGACATGTTTAAGCAGAAAGTAACTTAAAAGGAAGTACCATATTGAAACTAGAATTACAGGTTGAGGCAGAATCTTCCAATAAACATCATAATTCACAGGAATTTATTGGGTAATCAGTTTGGTAAGGAGTTGTTTGTTTCGAACACTACTTTAGGCTGAGGAACAACAGGACCGGAGACTAAAGGCTGGTATCTTGAGACTTGATATAAACAGCAGAAGAACACTTTAGGAATTTAATAGCTGAACATCTTCATAAATGCCTTGGATGCAGGACTGGAAGGGACAGTAAGCAAGTTTGCATGTGATAGAAAACTGGAAGGAGCTGTTGACTCCCTCAAAGGCAATATTTTGTCAATATTGCCACTTCAGTTAGGCAGATAATGTTCATCTTTCTATTCAGGTCCAAAAAAGTGCTATTCTAATAGCAATTTTGAGATATACAGAAAAAAATCCATCAGTTGTTGTCAGTTCTGTGAATTTAGTGAGGTCAGTGAATTTGACCCTGTTAAAATGAAACATGTTTCCCTTACACTGCAGTTTAGCATTTTTGTGCTGCCAGCCAAACCTTTCTGCTGTGTGTGGCACTGATGTTTGATTGTACCACTCTTGCTCTCTTAACTGTTCTGGCAGAGGGAGAGTTGAGTGGATTATAGTGCATGGAAAAGGGTAGAAAGTATATCCACAAGCTTAGCAGAGGAGGGTGGTTACAACAGCTGGCTCTTTCTTTGGCCTGTACACAGCTGTTTCCATCACTATCAGAGCTTAACCAGCACTTTCACCAGTTTGCTTCTCAGCTATTCTTATTTTAAGAAATTGATCCAGAACCTGTCAAAGAACTTCAAAGTATGAGGTAAACTTAAAAGGATGAAACGTTCAATGATTTGAAGTTGAAACTTCATTTAAAAACTCTGCTGAATTTGACAAGCATTTAACCAGCAAATATTATTTTGCATAGGAATGAAACATTATCAAGATGTTTCCACTTAAAAAGTTTAGGTATCAGACATGTAGCATTGCATCGACTATCTCCTACCTAATAAAGCCATTACTTCTATGACAAAATATGTCATAACAAATTTGTGGTATTGCTGCAAATGTTCAGAAAAGCTATTGAGGAAAATTAGGAATTCTTAGTGCATTTTAGAGTTGAATTAAGCATCTTACCATCCCAGTTTTTTACTCCTGTGTGATTATGGGAAGGAAGGAAATACATCCTTCCTGTTTTGCTGCACTTGTGGCCTATGCTGTAGGAGAGACATGGGTCTGTCTATTGGTTAGTTCATGCAGTTGATAAAACTTAGGTTGTTAATGAAAGGAATTATGACAGGAACGTAGTCAGCAGGGCTGCACCCCTCACCATTTGGACATTTTGCTAAGTTTGCTGTGGAGTTACAGTAGTACAAATATGCCACATGGATTGAAAAGTATTTCTGACAGCCATGATCTCCATTAACAAAAGGAGGTTACCAGTGATTGTTGAGGGATTTCTTATGGCTAAAACTTGACTTGCCTGAGCACAGGGCCTTAGTCTTCATGACTGCAACTTATGCACTGCTGTGTGTTTTGCACACTAATTTGAAATTGTCCTTTCATTCTGAAAAGTTTTCAGGTCACAATATTAGACGGATTTTCTGTCTGCCGCGGGATTGCCTCATGAAAGGGAGTCTTCTGGATAGCTGGTCCTGACCTGTAGCCTTAAACAATAGCCACTCCTCAAACCCCAGGTGGCCAGCTCAGCCTTTCTTGTGCTTCCAGTTGCCACCCCTCAGACCCTCATCTCTTGTGGCTCTGTAAGAGAGAGGTTCTTTGAGTAGCTCAGACTCGCTGTTCTCTGCAGAGTGTGGCCCAGTCTTAGGCCTGTCTGACACCTGGCTCCCGGGGCTCTTGCTGTGCTTGCCGGCTGGGCTGGTGGCTGGTGGTTACTTGCCCTGACGTGCCCACACCCACGTGCGGTGTGCTCGCACGTCTCTCCAGTCCCTGGCACCACAGAGCTCCTGGGATCTATGGACATCTTCTCATCTGCAGGCACTTTGACCTCTGTATGTGCAGATGGAGCCATTCCTGTCACCTGGGAAAACAGGAGTTTTCACATGTGACTGGAACCTCTTCTCTCTGTTTTTTTGCACTCTCCTTCCTCCCCAGTCCACCTTTGATCCCACAATGAGTCCTGCACCCTTCCTAAGTAACCCCCTTAGGCAGGTGGTAAACTGGCCTGGAGAGTCTCTCCTGTTACCTGGGCTGGTGGATGGATCACCTGCCTGGTTCATGGGCTCTCTCTGCCCTTGTGATTGGGGAGGTTAGGATACTGTGCCTTGCTTAGTTTGTTTCACCTGATATCCTTTTCCACTTTCTATTTGTGGGGACTAGCCTTTAATCACATAACAATAATAGATGTAAGCAAAATATCCCTCTGTAGTACTGAAGGTGACTCTTCCTGTCTGACTAGTAACCTCTCTGAGGTAACAATGACTGTACCTGTTTGTGAACAGGTACAGTGCATCTCCCTAGCTGTGTAAAGCAATTGTTTATAATCCAAGCTTTCCTCAAATTTTATTTCAAGTAAAAAAATACCTTAATGAGTAGCATTTTAAATTATCTTATTGTGAATGACAATAAGAAAATGCTGCCCAATTATTCCAGTCTCTTAATCCTTTATAAAAAACTTTGGGGAATATGATAGCATGTGGTCAATAGAGAGAGTGATGTTGACAGGAGAGTGTCTTGAGCTAACATGAGGTAAATTCCATACATACATACCCTAGTAACACTTTGGTTTTAAACATGCAGTTCATGAATCAAACCCAAGGCTGATAATCTTGTGCTAAATGGAATGCTGGAAAGGCCTAATGTATCAGAGGAATGACACAGCTATTATTTCAGATTTGCCTCTTGCCTTAGTAATTTGGGTAGGGTAAGAAAACTCTTGTTGACAACTGGAAGAGGAATCCCCTGTAATAATAGCATAATAATCTTCCAAACCACAAAACTCTTTTGGAGAGATTGTCTATTAATTTATCCCAAAAGTAATGAGAAACAGTTACTTCAAAAAGCTAATAGTAGAGCTCATAAAGATTGTTCTTCAGATAAGTGCAAGACCTTATGTGCCTTGAAGTTTTTATAAAAACTTCAAAAGCTGCAAAGAATAATGTAAGAAAGAATCTGGCAGAGAGAAGTAATGGTTTTATACTTTTGTGAAGAGTAGTGCTGAAATAGAGTTGCAGTCTATATTTTCATGTTGTGTACCTGAGTATTTATTTGTGGAGAGCATTCTTAAGTCATGAAATAAAATTACTTGAAAATTCTTGCAAACACATTTATCTACAGAATACAAGGATTTCCTGTGATCTACCAAAGAACTGCACCATCCCCCACAGCACTTAAATGAGACTTTGTGAAACACTGTTAATCAGGTGGTTTTTCTCAGGTGTTACAAAAAGCAGAAATTACACGGCTTGACATTTTTTGATGCTACATTAAGCTATTATTGTCTGATATTTGCAAAACATTGGCCTTCACAGGTTTCAGATTACACTACCAAGATTGTGACTAATTTCAAACTTGCAAAGCAAACTTTCAGTAGAGTTCTGAGCTATAGTCCTTAAATACCTTTTCGTCAGCAACTTTTGTGTTGGTTTTCTTCTTGCGTATGTCTTTCATTCACAGATACTAACTTTCAAAGGAGAGTAAACACTACTGGCTTTGTATCACCAGGGCAGGGAGCAGAGAAGGTCGTTCAAGAGAGTATCTCTTGCTTTACAATATTCTGCTTACACATTTCAGATCGTAATTCTTGATGTTGGTTTTCTCACCAGAGCCTTTGGAATATACACTTTTGTTTCTATTTGAAAATATTTCCTATATTGTTGTTGCATAAAACGTAATGGTGAATAGTAAACCCTGCTTTTTTAGCTATTAGTGTAGCACAAGTCAGTAGATTATTAGTCTTGTTATTAGTATGAAGAAAGAAAACTTGTGAAATGCTGTGATTATTTCTGTATTGCATTAACCATTTGTTATGAAACAATGGAATTCCTTGGTGCTGCTAAGTTCTGTTTTTTATTAAAAATCAGAATTGCACATTTGCATTGACTAGAGTAACAGGTGAATAGAGATTGTGTTAAATCCACAGTGTAACCTCAAAAATGAAAAGTGACAATTGCTCCTCCACTTTTAGTAGACAAAGGTATTGAAAAGGTGAAGTTCTTTCTAGCAGTAAGTGATGCCATTCACTCATTACCTGTGCTCTTAATTTAAGCCTAGAACATAGAAGGATCCTCAAAAATCTCAGCCCCTCTGTTTTTCTCATTCTGAAAATATATGAAGAGAAAAGGCTAAGGATGGGACCATTCTACCTTTAAAAAATTCTGATTGGCTTCTAATACATTCTCCTTTGTCTTCAAGTTGCATTACATAGCCAATTTTCTGCCAGCTAATTAACTGTTCAAGTTATTCCTGAGCTAGGAGACTATCCATTTAAGTTTGCCATAAAATCAGTAACATTTATATAGGTTATTTTTGTCTTATTCTGTTAGGTGTAAGGATTTGTCTGTATCTTTCTGGAATTCCTATTGGATGCTGCCCTCTGATGTTTGTGGAATGAACTGCTTTTGGGAAGCTGCTTTTAGGTAGGATGTTGTTAAATAGTACTTTATTGTTTGATTGCAGACAGATGTAGCTGATGTTTTTTGGCTCTTTAGCAAGGTGGCAAACCAAAATATCTTGATTACTTCACATGCATTTCACCTGCTTATATTGTGGTTGCCTTTAGCTGGTTTTTTTTTCTTGTTACATTATGTTCTGGAATTGTACACTCAAGTGTTACTACCAAGAGTAGATTGTTTTCAATTTTATTGCTTTGTTAAATCGAAACTTGCTAACATCTGTTAAAAGCCTGTCTGAATATAGTCTGAGAAGTTAATGAGAAATTATTTTCCTAAAATAAAATTTGCTGTGCACTAATACCCATTATATAACTTGCAATAGAATGAGATGCTTAGTAAGTACATGTGGTTTTTTTAAATTCAAGTTACATGTTCTATAGAATTTAAGGAGGGTACTTCATCCAAAAGCACTGAAGAGACCGTTTTGAACGTTCTTTAACATTTAGTATGTTAAAGAATGTCTCCTTAATGCTGCATCTTTAACAGTAAGTTTATATGTTTTGACATGGTGGCTCAGATGCTTTAGGCTGTCACATTACACAGCTTGAAAAGAAGTAAGCTACTTGTCAGGTAGTTCTCTTCAGTATACAACTATATATAGTATATATAACTAAAGTTGTAGGTCAAATTTTCTTACATTTAAAATTTTGCTGATCATCCTTTGATATGGTTATCCTTTCCTGTTAGTATGAAGTTTGAATATTTCGGGGAAAGCGAAGGGGGAAAGAAAGTTTAGCTTCACAAGACTTGCTATTTTTTTGAACATTGTTATGGGAAAGGTTTAAGATCCCTTATTCCTCTCTGCTTGTGTGTTGTCAGTGCTTTTTAAGCTCATCAGTTGTCAAGAAATTCCTTAAAGAGGTTACTTAGATTGATTTTTATTCTGTTAGTGAACTTCATCTGCAATTTGGGGCTGCTGAGTTTTTCTCGTTGCCATTGGTAGCAATCCATACTGTGTCAATCCGTAGGGATTCACCTGACTCTGTTAGGCAGATTTAGCTATCTGAATAGACAGAAATAACTTTGTTTTTCCTTATAGGTTGTGTTTTGGAAGTTTAACTTTATGAAGCTTAGTGCAGTGGGATAAATCAAATGCTGTTGTGATTGAGAGTGTAGGGGCTTAGTTTATGCTAAGGACATAGCATAAGGTGGAGGGACAGGATGTGATTTTTAAGCTTTAATCCTTGGACATCTGGGCCAGTCTAACACCTGTAGTGCTGAGACAGCAGAGGGTCTTGCTGTCTTCTGACCCACTAAGCATGAAGACGTCCATGAATACAAAGTAATGCACAAAAATAGAAGAAAACCTCCATTCTGGATATTCTGGCAGGCTTGAGGCAAGTGGAACCTTGGAACCAGAAATGGACAAATCCTATGCAATTTATTTGCACATACCTTAAGCTGTAACTTGTATTAATCTATTAAGAACTCCATATGTGGCTGTGAAGACAAGTCTGTTGAAGTATGCTTTGATTATGACTTTACTGGATGAGTCCGCTTCATGATGAAACATGGTTCATGGTGAACGCCTAATGTTTGCAGAATTTCATGTTTATACATTTTGAAATTGAAAGAAAAAAAGCTGCTTAAATTAGTAAAAGGTGTGTGGTGTTCAGATGGAACATTTCACATTAAACTGGATTGTTTTATCAATATCTTACTATTAAATTAATCCCCATATGTTGTGCTTATTGAATTTCTTAGTGAGATGTTCTAATTTATCTCAGAGTTAGAATGTCTCCTTTCCATTTTCTACTGAAGTTTTTAAAACATGGGGAGCTTTTGGATTGTTAAGTATTTTTGTTGGAAAAAAGCTTGTTATCTCTCTATTTCTAACTTGTAATTCCACTTAGCTTTTTTTCCTGGATATCAGAACCACAGGGATTTGTTTACCCTTGAGAGAACTTGGCATAGACACTTTTGAAATGCAGCTTTCCACATTATTTCCTCTAAGTAGCTCTAAGTGTATTAAGTGAAAAGTAATCCATACAACTAATTAAGTTGTATGGATTTGTCGGAGTTAAATGTGTGTGATAGAAATGTTGGAGACGTGTAGAGGAATCTGGAAATTTTTTAAGAGGGAGGTGTGTGTATATAGACTTCAGTATGAGCCATGCAATAGTTGAAGATCATTTGAAATTGGTGAACTCTGAACAGGTGCTGGTTCTAATAACGAGGATCTTCAGGTTCATCAGTGTAAGATAAATTGCTTTTGCTGTATCTGGGAAGGATTTTGTAGCTATTCTGCACCCACATTCTTTCACCACCATTCTGATTATCAACTTTTTTGAGAATGTCATGTGTTGTGCTTCGGGCACAGAGTATTTATTAGCTTTCACCTTGACAGAGGAAGCATGAGATTGCTTTTACATACAATGGTATAGATTTTATAAAAAACTTTTAAAATACTGATAAAGATAACATGAGGCTCATATTTTGCATGGTCTAGATAATGCTTTTCTTTTCTAGTACACCTTTCAAGGCGCTCAGTGTTGTCTAGCTGGTATGGCTGCTTATTTCCTACTGGCACTGACTAAGAAGAAATTCTTAGGCGTCATTACTATGGCTATCTGACCAGGCTGATTTCAGTTGTTGGATGTTGCAACTAAGTGGGTTTTAACTTGTGTTGCCTGCTAAAGGAGAAAGTTTCACTAAGTTTTTGGGTATATTGAGCTTCATGTGGTATGGTTATATTGAGATTATTTCTGATATTCCTGAAAAAAAAGATTTTCTCTAAACTAGAGGCTCATGGGAGAATGGAGCTTCTATTTTTATAGTCAGTATAAAATTACTCGTAACTTCAAACCTAATCTACTAATTGAGTTGGCATTGAGTAGATTACATTTAGACATCATATGGATGTCATTAGTGTACTTTTACAAAATAGCTCTTGATTATGACATGTTTTTTATGCAGTGCTGTACTGGAATGTTAAACTAAGTAAAAACTAGAATTTTCATCACTTTCAAATCCAGATAATGTGTGTAGTTACCTTGGTCCTACTTGTAATAAGTGTGGGAGTGATTTAGTGATTTAACAGCTGGATTTTAATCAGTTAGCTTTGCCGCCTTTTTACTCTGCCTATTTGCTATGTTTTTTTCTGGTGACTAAAGGCTGCTGGGTTAGGCTTCTTAGTGGTTGATTAATTTAGATCAAATAGGGCATTAAAAGGAAAAAGGATGCAATAAGTAAGCCATCTGTATTGTACTTACATATCTACCATTTGATTTTCCAAGGTATATTGTAGTGCCAGCTTTGAAATAATACAGTTTGAGTATATGAAAATACTTTCCCTGCACAGTTTAAGAATATAATTAACATTTTTTATGGTAATTATGAAAACCACTTCTATTACATCAAATTAGATGGAACTGTATACAGGATATTCCTGAGGTTTTGGTGCCCTCTCAGCTGTGCTTTCCATGTGTTATGTGAGAATAGGAGACCTTTACCTTATACAAATAAAGGTGACCTCTACTGCAGTTCCTTGTGTCAAGTCTGAAGGATGGAGCTAAGCTTTTTGTAGAGCTGGTGGGTATTTTAGTGTCAATAAAATCTATGGGTTTTTTTCCCCCAGGAAGTGCAGCTGGGATGCCAGGAAAGTTCTAGAAAAGTATAACCTGTCAAAACATACCTCTGTAGCTTACTGTCAAATTACAGCTTCGTAATTGTAATTGACCTAGAAATGCTCATTTAATATACAATGTGTCATGGTAAACATCTTTAAATATGAGGCAGTGTCTTGACAGACAGGCTCTGGAAAGCCTTGTTGTAGCAGATTCACTGAGGATATCCTATGTTTTTCTCTCAGAGGTTCTTACCAGCAGAATTAATCAGTATAGAATGAAGGTCTGCTCTTGGCACAGAAATACTTCAGGGCAAGGCTTGTACCTGGCCTTTTGCTGCTGCTGAGTAGCATGTTTTAAAATGTATGGTTCTTACTCACATTGTTTTAGGTGGATTGTTTTAAATGTGTTTTCTAAAATTATGGAAGTATGTGTGGAGGTTTGTCTCAAGTGTTTAGTTTATTTTTACTAGTATCCTTACAAAAATGGAATTCTCTTATTTCTTCCTAAAGACTCAAATCCTGTCATGGCATCCTGCTCGGTATCTTTTACTGGGTTGCAGGTGCCTTCTTTCTCTTCCACTTTAATTACTAGAGGTTTCTCTTTCCCTGCAGGAGGTAGGACTCCCACATTATTGGAGATTTTTCTTTAGAGATTAGGTCTGTCAAATTTTCTTTGGTAGTCTATCCAACGTCCTTACTAAAATACAGTTTATATTTCACTCTATTGCTTTTTTCCCGGCTTTTCCACTAGGTTCGCCCACACCAAAAGATGAAGCAATTAGATTAAGGTGAAGTAATTAGAAATGTGGATATAAAAATCTACATTTGTGTTTTTCTGGCTCTCAACAAGTTTTTGAAAGTATCTCCTCACTTTTGAAAGCATCTTAACCCTTTCAGGACCTGTATTTTAGTTTAATTAAAGGTTCATACAAGAGCTGTGATACCTGATACCGAACCTGTTTAGGTTCAGACCAGTTACTATTCTTGTAGACTTAATTTTATTTTGCTCATTGTCAGCTCAGCAACTGAACTGCTAAAAAAAATGTATTGCCAAAAGATCTTGTGTCACACGGTCGTAACAGATACTGGACCAGCTAGCTAAGTAAACACGGTTTTCTTTTTCCTGGCCTCTGATGAGGTAGCTGCATGCCTAACTTCAGTGGAAGAAAGCTGGGGAGAAGGGTTACAGAGGTGGGAAAAGAAGGGAGCAGTTGAAGGCAGAAAATTTGGGAAGAAATCAGTGGAAAAACTAAAGCCATGTAGACATAGTATTGAAGAAGGAAATGAAACAAGTTGTGAAAAACATAATTGGCTTGTGGGTGGAACACCTTCACGTGTAAGGTGAGAATGCAGAGCTCAAGGTGATAAGCTCTGTTGAGCAATTCACACTTCATGCTGCATCTGGCATCAGGAAGAGGAAAAAAGCCATGAAAGACACTGGCAGCTGAGGGTTATTGGTAAATAGTGTCCCTGGGTGAAGATGGGGATAGGACTTCTCTCTGGGAGTGGACAGAGGCGTCTGTGAAAGGGAGAGGAGCAGCACTGAGGGCTGGTTGCTAAAAAGGAGGCAGTGGTTCCCAGTGGTCTGTATGCAGGGAAGTCAAATGCAGCTTATAATCACTGAAGGATGTCTTTTTATGGAGTCTGGAGTAAGGACCACAATTCTACAGTCTCTGAACTTCTGCCTTAATACATTTCTGACATCTAATATGTCTCATTCCCTTTGTAGTGGATAATCCACAGAGGGAATGGTGGCCTGTTCATTCCAACAGCTTCTTGCTCCATCTGCTTCAGGTGTAAAACTTTATGTTGTGAATTTGTGGATCCAAGTCCAGCTGTTTCCCATTTGGTACAAGCTGAAATTCACTTTTTGTTAGCTCTTTCTAAATATCTTTTTGGCATTTAAGGAAATAATTTTTAAGCACAGATTTTTAAAAATTGAACTCAATAAGTCTGAAAATTACAGAGGAGGTTACAGAGGTGTGAGCAGAGTGACTGTAAAAGCATTATAACGTGATCAGTCAGTTTTTTGTTGTGTGGCTTAAAATGTTTTATTCACAGAGGTCACTAGAAGTAGAGATAATAAAATATAGTCTTTGAATCTGAGTGCATTTTAGAGTTTCTTCAGCATAATTTTTGTCATACTTCATTCATGGAAAGCTGTGTGTTACATGTAGCTTGGCTTTCAGCTATGCACTTTGTGTAGGTTTTGCCTTTATATCACATGACCTTGTAATATCACTGTAGGCTCTCATGACTTCAGGGCTTAATTATTGTAATTCCCTTTTCAGTTGATTAGTGATGAGGCTAATCTGCTGCTTGCAGCTTGTTCACACTGTGGCAGTGTACTTATTTCTGGGTTTCAACTACCCTCATCATGTTCAGCTTGCATTGTGTTTTTTACACTACTACTTACTACATGGTGTAATGTTTAAATTAACTTTATGTATAAAGGTCTAAATAGGCATGTCTCGATTATATTTCAAGATTTTTTTTTGTGAGTGTGTGTGTTAACCTGAACTAATTTTCAGATTTTGCTTCAAGATTTATAAAAGGTTTCAATCTGCAGATTAAATGATTTGAATATAGATGTCTGCATATTGGTGTCTATGTCAGGTAGGTCTTAAACAGTCACTAAAATGGAAAGGGCATAGAGGATGATCCAGGTGAGCAGCCATTTAGCTGCTGAGACATAAGTGGTTGGCGTTAATCAGGAAGCACTTGGATATCCTAGACATCTTTTTAGGACTAGTAGACACAAAATGATCTTTGAAATACTCAGTCTTTTTGGCATCTGGAGATCAAGTTGGATATTCTAGGATAGAATAGAATATAACAATTCTTATTAAATGGCACTATATCTATGTTAAAAATCGATTCAAGCCTTAGGTGTTTACTTTGAAATATAGTGAATTACTCTCTATACTCCATAACCTGCTCACTAGATCCCTAGTGAGCAGGGTTTAATGAGACTTCAGACCCAGCTGAGGTTAGCATCTTCATTTAGGTGCCCTATTTTGGATCTAGATCTGACCTATGAGGTCTTTCATTCATGTGATTTTTAATAATGATCTGAACCTTGATTTAAGACTGGCTGCATAATCTAATTAAAATTTTATTAATCTTAAATCCCTGGATTTAAGATTGGAAAAAAAGAAGGAGTTTTTTTAGTTCCAGGCCATTAAATTATTTCAAAACTCAGAATGTTTTTTTAAATGCAGCAATTATTTATGGCATTAAAATTCAGTAGTTTTACAGTGATAACTTTGCTTATAGTTGCCTTGTGGAAGTGAAAATAATGTGTGTAGCTCTTCTATGCCTTAAAGAAAAGAGGCATATTTGCATATTCTCTATTGCAGATTTATAGGAAAACTTGTATGTATTTACATGGTTGCATAAATTGAGCAGAGATTATGGGCTAAGAATCACATCTGGTAATTTCTGTTTTGAAGCGTCCCTCTTCCATAAGTTCCTAAGAACGGGTGATTTGTCAAGCATTTCTCTATTGTTATTTGGTAAAGTCTTTCCTAACTTCAGAATTGGTTTTGTGTGCGTAATTTGACATTAAACTTGTTATTGAAACCTTCAGATACTTTTGGTTCTCTTAGCCCCCTGCTCCCATAGTCTGTGCAGACAGCTCATGTGCATGTTTTGCAGATGGCCTTTGAGTTGATGTGTGTCTGAAAGCTTTCAAAGCTTTTCTGACAAAATCTATAAAATCCAGGAGATTTTTTGTATACCCACTGTGTTTGTCACCAAGCTAATGGTATTTACCTGATAACAATTTTAGTCTATTGAAGTAGTGAACTTTAAAATGTGCCCTGTATACATTCCAGGCACATCTCACAGTAACTGTTGCACAGGTGTCTTCAGGAATAAAGGATTTCCCAGTCCCCACTCCTTGGAATGATTTAGCCTCAAGGCCACGGATAGTGTGTGTGGTTAGTGTGCCTGAGGGATTTCCCAGAAACACTGGGAGCACCAGGGCATCCCACAAGGCCATCTTTGGGAGCTATTTGTTTCCCCCCTCATCCAGCCCACGGTGTACTCCTGGAAGACAGAAGGACAGGAGAAAACTTTCTGTGTTTTGTCAGTGCTTGGGTGAAGCACTGAATGGTGTGTTAGACAAAAAAGGACTTACTGGAGCAGAAAATGGACAAAACCTAGATCAGTCAAAAATGTTCTTAACAGAACTTCTTGAAAGTAGGTGTTATCTCACTTGTGTTGTTGAGTTCAACCCTGCTGTATTTGTCATTTTTTCTTATGTCTGTATTTAGTCCAGGAAAAGGGAAAAAACTCATGTATAGACCTAATGTGCTGTCAGCCTTTGACATTTTGACATAACTTCATGTAGTCTTTCTTTTAGCATAGCTATTTTGATTAATTTCCTTGCTAGTAATGAATAGTAAGATTGTAAACAATAAATGTTTGTGTATAGAACTTCTAGACCTTTTTTTTTCCTTTGTGGGCTGGGATGGTGAGAGTCATTATGAGAATGGTTCAGGTTAAATGTAAGCATACATATCAGGTGTAATGTTGTAGTTTGCATGTTCTGTGAGTTATACTTTGCTGGTTTAAGTATGGTAAAGGGTATTTTGTTAATTACTTGCAGCAGTAAATAGAGTTTTTCTTTAAGCTTGTGCTAGAAATAATGTCAAATGAAAAAATATTTTTGTATTAGATATGATTACATGAAAACACATCCTTCTGAGAAAATGCATCTAGCAGTGGTGGCCTGTGGTGAAAGACTGGAGGAGACTGTTACTATGTTGAGATCAGCCGTTATTTTCAGCATCAAACCTCTCCATTTTCATATTTTTGCTGAGGACCAATTGCATGAGAGTTTCAAAGACATAGTAAGTATTCAAAAATGTATTCAATCAAGTTGTAGCACAATTTGTAGCACAATACACGGCAATTCTATTTGTTTGATAGATTGGAAGAAATGCAGAAGTCTAAAAATAAGGTGTTACGGCATTTGTAGTGTTGGATGGGGAATCTTTGAAATTTTTTCCTGTGTAAGAATGCCAGCTGCTGGTACCAGAGTTTCTCCTAGAGACAGACCAAAACTTTCTGATTTGTCATCTTGAATCTGTTGAATACAAGCCTGATGTTCTGAATGCAAACCACTTACCTTGTGTGAGCTTATTTCGAGTTGGCTTTACAAGAAAAAATTAGAGATCTATCCTTTTTTGTCTTTGTGCTTACAGCATGAGTCAGTCTTATATTGTTTAGAGAAAGTGAAACACCAGGTTTTTTGAATATGGTAGATACGGTTATGCCTAATTTTAGTAAATTTCAGTTAATTAAAACTACATTATGACTGGACTAGTAGTTTTAAAAGCTGATGAAGCTATAACTGTGGAGGGGTTTATTTTTGTGCTTAAAATGTCATATTAACTGTGACATTAGAATGTTACACATGGTAGTTTATATATGCTGTTATGCAAACAGTAGCTGTGGCAAAAATAGAGTAACATTACATTTGGAAAGATTTCATTAGTATTTGTTCTGTGGTAACTAGTTAAGAGGGGAAGGGTTTTAATTCATATACTTACTTTTTGTAAATACTAAATTATTTTGCTTCCTCTTTCTTGCATGTGATCTGATATGATGTGTTTTCTTCACAGTGGCCTGCAGGTGCCACTTCTTGTTCAAGTTTTTTGATTAGCTGACAAATTCTTGGATTTCTGTTATGGAAAAGAGGCATTGCAGTTGTGTTCAAGTATCAATTTTAATGGCAACTTGATTTTTTTTTTTTTGGTAATAGAATTGAAGTAACTTTTGTGATTTCTTATTTTCACATAGCTTGAAGAATTCCCCTATGAAGGAAAAGTTAATTACACATTGTATCCAATAACATTTCCATCTGAGAGCGCAGCAGAATGGAAGAAATTGTTTAAACCATGTGCTTCACAAAGACTATTTTTGCCAGTAAGTTACTTTGTAGTAGGACAATCCAGAAACCTGTTTATGAAGCATCAAACTGTCCTTGTTAATCAGATTTCTGTTTGGTTTTAAATGAAGAACTACTACTACTCCTTAAAATTTACTTTTTTGACATCTGAAAAAACCTTCTGAATTTGACATTCTTCTGTGGCACTAGTGCCCCATGGAACAAAAGTCCTTTTCTCACTTGCTGCATTATGGCACAGTATCCTCAGAAAGAGGTAGAGGTCATGCCATCATGTCAGAGGTAAGATGGATTTATCGCACCTCATTCCCTCATTCAGTTGGAAAGTCTCCTGTATGCATGGGTCTGAGAAGTGCTAGAGAAAAGGAAACAAGAAATGAGCTCTTACTGCCAGTGTTTGGTGCATGTGCTCATCTAAGATACTTCAGAAAACGTACTTGAGGCTTGGTGAATTATTGCAGCTGTCTCCCAAAGATGGGCTAGTAACACTTGTTTGTTGAGCTGCGAGGGAGCAGAAGAGCTCCTGTTGGACTGGTTACGCCTGGCCTCCACCTCCTCCTAAGGACTCCTGACATAAAAAATGTAGAATGAGTGCCTTTGCAGTGCTCTTCTGTATAAAACTTACTTCCCTCTACAAAAATTCTTTAAAATGTGAGAAAAAGGAACGATGACAAATTTATTGAGTGCAAACTGTCAGTGTAAAGTGAATTTATTTGCATATGACAAAAATTTGTTAAACTCTCTTGTGTTTTATGAAGAGAAGTTCAATTAAACTTAAAATTTTGCTTTTAAATTTCTTTCCCTCACAGTTAATCCTCAAAAATGTGGATTCACTACTGTATGTTGATACTGACATCTTGTTTTTGAGGCCTATTGATGATATTTGGTCTTTTCTGGGAAAGTTCAACTCCACACAAATTGCTGCAATGGCACCAGAACATGAAGAGCCTCGTATTGGGTGGTATAATCGATTTGCTAGACATCCCTATTATGGAGTAACTGGAATTAATTCTGGAGTCATGCTAATGAATATGACACGTATCAGAAGAAAATATTTCAAGGTATGTGTGTTGCCTCAGTTGCATTTTCTGTGGATTTCCATATTTTAATTCTATTTCTGTTTCATATTCATATGTATTTTTCAAAATGTTTTTTCTGTAGTTGTAATAATACTTTCTAAGTACACTGTGCTTCAAATAGTATCTATTTTTAAAATGTCATTCACTGTAAGACTTGAATTTCAAGTGTGCTTGATTGATTTAATTTCTCTTAGTTTTGAGAGATCCTTTGACTTGATACAATTTGCTGTAAATTAGATTTGCCAATAGATATGCCCACATTATTTCTTCACTACAGGCATCCCCGAAAAACAGTTACTGTAAACTTGTAAAATGTGTGTAGTTGTATGACCAGGAGGTGGTGCTAAAACATTTAGTAAGTTGTTGAAAACGAAGATTTCCAAATTTTGATCTTTTACATTGTAGCCAGGTGATTATCACCCTAAGTATCCTTTTATTTGCTTTGAAGTCCTAGTTTTTGTAGACAAAGAAGTTTGTCATGAAAGTAGCTACTACTACATACATGGAAGCAATGCACACAGCAGTAGAAATGGTCATTGCTTCTCAGACTTGAAGTTTTTTCTTATGTACTTGAAACACAAGTACAAAAGCAGGGCTGTGTGATTATGCTTAGGGAAAAGTACATCTCTCTTTAAGAGAAGTTTGATTAGGGAGAAATAATCATGCAGTCAAAAACTTCTGGAAGATGCATTCATTAAGAGGAACAATATAAACTTGCAGTAGACATTAATTCTCTCCCATTTTCAGTGTAATATGTAGCCTTCATCCTAGCATTCTTGCTATGTATTTCTCTTGAAGGAAATTTAGAGAATTTAAGAGAAATAGAGAATGGATTATCTCAGTTGTAGTTAAAAGTAGAAAGTTACACTAGCTGTAGTATATGGCTGCAGTTTCTCCAAGAAAACTTCTGTCGTCATTATATATATATATATGCACACACATATTATCATCAGTGAAATCTTGCATTGTCTACTTTGTTTGTTTGTTTTACTGATTACTGAAAAGTATAGAAAAACATGGGATTGAAAGCTATATATATCCTAAGCTCTGACAGTTCATTTCTGTGTAGCGATTTATTTTCAGTGTGGTAAACACTAAGATAAAGTTGGCCTTTTGTTCACACTGTGCCAGAATTCTGGTTTGGCTTCTCAGTACAACTTAGGTTATCAAATAATTGGAAACTTTGTGCATTTTTGGTAAAATTGGAGTTCAAATTTTCAGAAGCATACAGATTATGTGGGATACTAAAATTGTGCATAAAATGGACTATGGTTTTCTAGAGGACAACATTAAGTCCTTTCTCTTTAACACCTAAAACTGGTGTTTTCTTCAAATTTAAGTGTATATATATACTTAAAATATAAGATTTAATTAAGTGAAATTATTCATTAGTATTTTGAAGTTCAAAATGAAACATAGCACTTTCCCTTGGTTCTAGAGGGCTAGAATATTTTTTCTGTGATTCTGTGAGATCTCAGTGCTCTAAGAGAGCACTGAGCAGGGGAACCATTTAATTTATTCTCCCTCAGTACCTAGAGTGTGGTCCCACAAGCTTGCAGAGCATCACAGTGCCCGAAGATGCACAAGCTTTATTACAAAAACTACTGTTCATGGAAACTTGCAGAGAGTATATTTTCATATTCAGGTTCCTTGAATGTCTTATTCTAAAGAGAATTGGTCAATAGGAAAAATTGCAGACATCAAAGCAAAACTTGAAAAAGGATTTCATGTAGCTGAGTCTATACAAGTGGGCCTGAGAGTGTATGACTTTTGCTTGTGACTGATAGCTAAGGAGCTACTATTCTCAAACCTTTGGAAAAGTGGTAGACCAAATTCAGGGGTAGGGACTGTCCTAAGATCTCTTGCCAGTAACACTGCAGATGCTTTTGGACCTTACAGGTAACAGTTCCAGTTGTGTCCCATTAACTATTCCAGTGGAATACAGTAGATCTAGAAAATGCTTCATTGTATTATGGGAAGGTATGAATTTGTATTCTTTCAGGCAACAAATTCTTCAAGGAGTATATAAGTTCTGGGAATTTTTGTATCTTTTTAAAGATACCTGTAGACCTTTTTTTCATAATACTGTAGTGCTAGAGCATTTATCTGAAGTGAAAGTTTTGGATCAGGATATTCCTCCAGTGCTATGGATTTAAAACTGTGGGTTCTTTGTCTGCTGTAGCCCAAATTACAAGCTGAGCTGCTTGAGGCCTTTAAGCATCTTTCTTCTGTTGTCACATTGATTTTTAAGAGTCTGGAGGATCCAGAAGATGGATAAATAAAAAATAGAACCAGAGACTTTAGCCAATGGTTATAATGTTCATCTGGGTAGCAATAACCTGTAATTCCATGTACTGCTCCAGGATTAAGTCATCTTTTATCCACTTACCTATTCCAGCCTCCTCAATCTTCTCAGGAGTGTCAGATCAGGCAATTTCAGACCAGCTCCTTGGCTGTCGGTGGTGCCTAATGGATGTTTTTCCTTCTGGTCCTGTCTGATTTGTCTTGTGTCTTGTGAGTTTCTGTGTGTATGTACGGCACAAGTACATGCACTAGATGCACACATGTGTATCCTTGTATACAGATAGATGTGCATGCACAGATGTGTTACTGAATATATTGTGGTCATTATACTGCATAACTGCACATGAGACTAGAATTCATAATAAAGCTTCTGATGGTTAGTGCCTACATGTTGTCTCTGCTAAGCAGCTTTTAGAGAATGGGAATATAAAGTATTCAAGACTGTTTAGGATATTGAAGAGGTTATAGTAGGTGACTTTTTTGTATTTGTACACATATAGATGTACATTTTTTTTTTAACTGGAAGAGATATAGCAAATGCTACAGGTACAGTGCTTTTTAACAAAAAGACCAATGAGGCAATGTGAATAGGGAGAAATGACTTCTATCACATTTATTAAGAAGGTTAGTTGTGATGCCTGAGATGCAGGCATCAAGGAAGGGAACAAGCTCTTAGAAAATCCAACAAGCCCCAAATAAATTAACTTCAGATAGAGTGTGCAAAGTAGAGGTTTGTGGCTATGCTTTAGAAAAAAAAATGAAGTTCGGAGAGCTTCTGTGACCTAAACCATTATAACCTTTTTTTACCATTCATTGTTGCTTAGGGCTGTAGTTTCAAGAAATATGGTGAGCCTGCACAAAACGAAATTGCTTCTAAAAGGAAGGTTCCTGTCTCTTACCAGCTGCTTTTCCCTACTTGTCTTATTTACATGGTCGTAGCCTTTGGTGTTCGGTCCTTTCTGTGATTCAATTCAATTTGCTAACAGTAGAAAAAAGAAATCCTTCTGCTGGGTTATTGAAGTACATCAGCTTAAATAAACATGCAGTAAGTGTTAGCACTACATTGTTAGTGTAAGAACAGGGTAGAATCATGTAAACAGAAGGAAGAGAGCTGGCTCTCCCTTGGCATTAAGGAAATTTAAATTGGTCAACTGTTTGTGGGACACAGCTGCAGTTTGTTTAGATATTGCTGTGTGATTTGAGAGTTTTTCCTCAGCTTTATATTTTCTTCTTAGAATTTAAAAAAAATGTAAAGGCTAAATGTGACAGCTTTTGTAAGTCTGACTTCGGCCTTGGCAAGGCAGAAGTTTTCTGTTACAGAAATGAGTAATGACCAAGTTAACACACAAACAAAAAACCAACCCAAAATGTCAGAAAATACTTTGATGTTCCTGCATATATTTTGTTCTTGCACATTTTATTCTGCTCAAGTAAACTAAAGTTTTGGGAGTTCTTAAGAACCTATCTGTATCAGTTTGATGTCATCACAGAAATGCCTACTATCATTTGGGTTTTTTTCTCAAATTACTGACATTCTTTGCATGTTGTGTAATACTGGAGAAAAGGCTTATATTCTAGAAATTTTAAAATTATTGTAGTGTTTTTTCTTTGTGTTTTTTTACTTGAGTAATTTCCAAAAAGCAGTTCTATCAGAATCCTACTTCTTAGGCTGTTTCATCTCACTGCAAATTACAACGGAATATTTTAAAGAAGGAAAACAAATAATTATTCAAGCAGTTTCTCTTGCTCCTACACTAGTGTCATTATATATCACTGCTATTTTATTAATATACCGCTCTTTTCTATTTATGCAAAAGTTATGGAAATATTACAATTTCCAGTTCTTAAATCTGACAGCACTATTTGTCAAGTGGTATTGCTTCTAGACATCTGGCTATGTGATGCATGTTCTTACCTGCTTTGCATCTTCTTGGGATATCCTCTGGGTTTCTCTACTATTAAAACTCTACAAGTGAAAGCAAAATTCTATTAAATAATGACTTTAACAATTCAAACTTCTATTTCTATGTGTTGCTCTAAAACTGTATTTGTTACTGTATATTCTCTTACCATGATTTGCCTGGTATGAGTGAGCTAATTTAATTCTGTTTTTAATTCTTAGCATTTTGTCTAAACTTAAACCTTAGGTCAATATTCTGTTTTCTGCAATTCAATTCTGAATTGCAAATTTCAGGTGAGGGAGTAATCTTTACTGACTGTGGTTCAGTCTTATTTATTTTCTTTTTTGGAAAATTTTAGCTTAGTGTTAAAGCCTGTGTTTTATTTCATTTAATCACTTTGCATTGAATGTAATGATAATTCTTACTAGCAAAGAATTTTCTTGTGCATTTCTTATGCCTGAGCTCATCGAATACTTGCAGGCAACCATAATCATAAATATTTTAGGAGAGAAGGGACTGTCATATTCTGTTTGGCTTCTTGCATAATATAAGGTATAGATCTTTTTTTTGTATTCTTGTCTGAAATCTTGTAGTATTTCTTGGTTTAGTCTTCAGTTCTGAAAGCCCTTCCTATTTGAGGGAAGAGTGAAAACTGAACTGCAATTTTATGCACTTTCTACTTTGTCAGTGTAAAGCTCAGAGAAAGAAGTCTTTGATACTATAAATCTCAAACTGAGTGTTTTGCTCCTGGTAATCTGTCTCTTAACATGATATTCCTGTATGCAAATCTGAAACTATACTGGAGTTTTAATATAATTTTTCTTTTGACAGCTTGCTTAAAAAGAAGCAACGGTACAATGCTTGTACTGGTACAGGAATTTTCTCTCTGTGGGACTTATTGTTATTCCATCCACACTCTCAAAACTGAAGTATAGGGTACAAAGTGGGCAGCCTTGTTCCTTTTCTGTTCTAGTTGATCTTAAATAAGGTGTGAAGATAAGCGATTAGCTTTAGAATATGTAACCATTTAAATTGCAGATTTGAATCCCTTTGTTAATGGAATTCAGTGTAGGCCAAGTAGCTGCTCCTCAACCAGAACTTTAGAAGGCCTCCTTTCCTTTTGAAGTGATTCTGCTAAATCAAGAAATCGGGAATTTGGTAACAGCTGTTGTTTTGGTTCTTACTGACTTGTACTAGTGAAAAGTTCTCCTGTTGTTGTGGAAATTCAAGTTCAGTAACTAAAGAAAATAGGTTCAACTTGCTGAAAATGCATCTGAAAACCTTTGAAGGATTTCTGTATTTTTGTACACTACTTTGTAGACAGTATTTTTTATCTGTATGTGTTTGGAACCGTTTAGGAATTAATTTTATATTGAACTGGTTTGAATTTTTGCAGTTAGCATTAGAACCTGTGTATATTGTAACTCTGTGATAAAGAGAGAAATTGCGTGACGTGTGGATATTTAAATACTACTATTCTACTAAATACTACTATTCCCCCCCTGGGGAAGTTGGGCCTGAAATGCAGTTTTGATGTTAGATCCTACTGCTGTATAAAAATCCCTTGCTATTCTTAGAATTCTAGATGTTAGATGGAAACTTTTTGGTAAGTTGATAACTGAGAAATAAAGCATATTAGCAATGTCTGTAACTAGTTTCCTTAGATAGGGTTGTTGGTTTAAAAGGAAGACGTTATCTATACATTTGAGATTTGTACCTTTGAAGTGCAATCTACTGCGATTCTGTAAGGCATTTCCTTCCCTATGGGTATAACTGTCCTGAATTGTGTATTGGTTTGCTTTGTTTTGTTTAATAGAATGATATGACACCAGTCCGGTTACAATGGAGAGAAATTCTGATGCCACTACTGAAGAAATACAAGTTGAACATAACATGGGGTGATCAGGATCTGTTGAACATTATGTTTTTTCACAATCCAGGTAAATCCACATTGATTTTCAGTCTAACACTGTGAAGTTATCTTTTCCATGGAAAAAAAAATATCCAGGAGTAATATCCAGGAAAATACTCAATAAGCAGGCTTTTGGGTGAAAGCCTTCAAAGGACTTTTCACTTCTTTAATTCTCTGAAAGCATTTGAGAGACAGTGCTGGAGCTTGCTAGAGTGTAATTAACTGTTAGATTTCAAAACAACTGCACAGAAATTTATAAAGCTGTCCTAAATAAATAAATAAAATGTTGGTTTGTTTCCTGAAACAATTTTGATACTTAACTCAGAGCTCTCATTTTTCCACACAGAAAGTCTTTATGTTTTTCCTTGCCAATGGAATTACCGGCCTGACCACTGCATCTATGGAAGCAATTGTAAGGCAGCTGAAGAAGAAGGTATATTTATTCTTCATGGAAATAGAGGTGTTTACCATGATGATAAACAACCAACTTTTAGGGCTGTCTATGAAGCAATAAAAAATGTAAGTGATTTTTGCATTGTACTTGTTATTCTTTCATGTATGTTTATCTATAGTGGTACATGTATTTTGTAAGCATGTTGATATTAATCTTGATTTCAACAAAGTAATTTTTTTCACTTTTAAGTAATGTCAAGTGTTTTACCACTTTTTTCTCCTTTATTGTTTGGATGGAGTTCCAGTATATTCCTGTTTTGATGAGCATCTTTTGAAACAGAGTGTAGACTATATTTAGATTAGGATTCTAAGACAATGCCTGTAGTTGTCAGTGTTCATTTAAAATGCTTTAAACTCATTTATTTAATAAATCATCTGGTAAACTATTTCCATGAGCATTTGGACATCTTAGAATATCTGAATGGGAAGGGGCTGACAATGATCATTGAAATCCAAATACCTGGCCCTGCACAGGACCGTCCCTGAGAGTAACACCGTACACCTGAGAGCATTGTCCAGCACTTCTTGCACTGTGCCAGGCTTCATGCTGTGACCACTTCCCTGGGGAAGTTGGGCCTGTTCCAGTGCCCAGCCACCTTCTTTTGGAAGCTTTTCCTAATATCCTACCTAAACCTCCCCTGACACAGCTTCAGGCTATTCCCTCGTGTCCTGTCACTGTCACCACAGAGCAGAGATCAGTGTCTGTGCCTCCTCTTCCCCTCACAAGGAAGCTGTAACTGCAGTGAGGTCTTCCCTCAGTCTCCTGCAGGCTGAACACACCAAGTGACCTCAGCCACTCTTTACACAGCTTCCCCCAAGGTCCTTCACCATCTCTGTAGTCCTTCTTTGACACTAATAGCTTTATATCCTTCTTATATTGTGACCAAAACTGCACACACTACTTACTCAAGGGAAGGCCACACCAGTGCAGAGTAGAGAGGGATGGTCTTTTTCTCCAGGCTGAACAAGCCATCACCAGAAGCTGCATTTTTCTGGAGATTTTAAAGTGCAGAAAAAAAAATCCCTTCTTCCCAAAGTTTGTATGTATTTACTACAACACTTTAATACCTAATTGTATCTAGATTTGGATTTTAGAAAGATTTTTATATACTATGTTTTGACCTCTTCCAGAAATTTAGTGTATTAATATGTTGCTGTTCCTTTAAATACTAAGCACAGTGACTTCTTTTCATTCTGCAAATAAGTCATCTAATAAACTATTTATCACTACATCAGTATACTCACTGAAGAGCTGTAAAACTTAGCATTGATGCACATTTTAATGTAGCAGGCTACTGTGTGTGTATAACCTACAAAAATCAAGAGTATATTTTAATGTTGCTTTATTACACGTTGTCATATAGATATAAAAATGAAGAAAAGTACTTTTGGGGGTCGGAGAATACAGTGCAGGAAAAGTGATTGTATTTCCATAAAAATATTATTTCTTTGTTTCCTTTGAGCATTGTCAAAAATGGAAGAAAAAATTATTTCTTTTTATTTATGATCCCATTTCGTACATGGACGTGTCAGAGAAAGTATGTAAACCACTACTGATTCAATGGTAATAAGATGAACAAACTTATGTTACTTCAAAATGCTGTTTTAACTTATCATTTGTTTATTAAAAACATCGCAGTGTTGAGCTAATGACAACTTTATTTCATGCCCATGTTAAACATAGTATGTGTTTGACCATCATTCAGTTTAATGAAACTTTCAGTACCACTTTTTATACTGCTGTTTCATTATAACCTGATAAGAATTGTATTACTGAAAGGTTATATGTCATTTGAGAAAGTTACTATACAACAAAAAAAACCCTCCAGAAATCATTTTAGAGTTGCAAATTTCTAATTGGGTAAGGTAATTTTAAACTTCCTCCTTGCCTGTCTGAATACATTCATTTGCTTAACATTAACAAAGGAAAAAATCTTTCTTTTTAGGTTTATTGATAGCAGAAGAGTATACTTTTGTAATTTAGATATGTTTTTAAATTACTGCATTCAGAAGCACTCGAGTTCTTGAAAACGTGTAATAAACCTACAGACAGCAAATATGATGCTGAAAATAATTTTTGTAAAACTATTAATACCTCTGAGTAATGACAGTCTTCCATATTACCCTTAAATTTTCTTAACCTCTTCACAGTATTCATTTGGAGATGACCTGGTTCATTCGCTGCTGCAGCCCCTAGAACGGGAACTACAGAAAACCACGCATACGTACTGTGGCAGAGTATACAATGTATTCATAAAGCAGCTAACAAAAAGCATAAGAGACTTGTATGCCAGAAGATCAAAAGGAAGGTGATTTTTGACTCCTAGCTGTTACATCAAGAGACTGAATTAACACAGCTGGTCAAAAGGTGCAAAAATTCTATTACAGCTTGAATGGGCTCTTAATGTGCCCAGAAAAAAGTTTACTCGCATACATAAATATGAAGAAAATATTCATGTAATGAAGAACAAGAATTTTTTTCTGCAAAGGTGACTTTTCTGGTTTTTTGAAGTTTAATCAGTGCTAATATTTGTCTCATATCTGATTATTTGGGTGTTACTGGCTTCTATGGTCAGTACTTTTAGTCTGCATACTGTGCATTCAGTTATCTAATGATAAATGAACAAGGAAGAAATGAAGATGGCTCTGTTTAGGAGTGTACCTCATATATTGTCTAAAATTCTATTAAACTGTGAATGTAGCAATAACTGAGTCAGCAGCACTAACCTCACTTTAAAGGTGTGAGCCTTTATGTAAACAAAGTTGTTTACAAGTGCAGAAAATACTCTCTTGTCAAAGAAATGTGTTGTAATCATTGACAATCTGTATGTGCCTTTATATGTTCATCTCTTACATGTTGTAGTACTGTTTTGACAATCTTGTTTCGTTTATCTCAGATGTAAACTGCACACTATAAATATGATTTTCTGAGAAATTCATGACTAGTATGTGATACTAGTTTTCTCTGTTAGTAAATACAGAGACTTTATATTAAAAATAATTTGTTTGAACATTGTAGAGCCATTGTAGCACCAAGCATTTGTAGCACCAAAAGATAGAGCAGAACTGAGGGGGTTTTAAGTAAAAATCCAGTTTGAAGTTACTTGTCTTAAAATACTTTTAAAAAATTTCATGGTTTTGCAGCTTTATAGGGCATTTTGGAAGTAGGAAAAAAGCCCAGTGGTGGAAAGCTGTTGCTGTTGTATTTCCATACTAGGAATTATTACCTGATTATTGTTATAGAGTATGTAGTACCTAAAAGTGAAGAGCTGTGGTAAGAGTTCTGATGCTTCATCAGACTGTGTAGTAGATGTGTTTTTTAGATAATATATCCTCCTATAATATTTTTTTAATAAATGGCTTTAAAATAGTTTTGGGCAGACCCTCAACTACATGAATGCATTGCTGTTGATAGGATGATAGTGATTTGCAGCAGGTAAGGATTAGATTTCCTACAGTTATCTTAGTGAGAAAATAAAAACTTCTGTTTAAGTAATAAAAACTTTTTCTCCAGAAAAAACCATGAAGAAAAGGGCTGAATTCTAGTGTTACAGTAAAATATTTAAACTTGCATGGTATGAAATGTATTTGTACAGTATATATGAACTTAGATAACCTGTCTAAGTGAGATGAAGTCTTCATAAAGTGAGCTTTTGGATTCCAGGACAGTTCCTGCGTGTTGAACATGGAGGATCCACTCACTGACTTGCACCTTCATCCCAGCCCCATTTTAGAAGCTTAATTTTTGTAGCTGTTTCCTTGTCAAAGATAGACTGGCTCTGACTTCCAGATCCATGTGAGCTGGACAAATGCTTTAGCAGTACAGAAACACACTCCACTGTCAGCAGAGTTTGTATCCTGCTTCTAATTTCCCTGCGGGCTCAGGGTATAAATTTTTGGGATGGAATCTCAGAAGCAGTCTGCCTCTCATGTAGGTCTCTTTTCCTTGCTGTGTAACCTTTTGAAGCCTGAAAATGTAGAAACCTCTGTGAAGGTGAATACTGTAACTGACTGATTTTACAATATGCAGTGCATTATTTTTTTACATAAATACTGATTTTTGTATCAATTTGTCTTCAGCTTTCCTTTTTACTTGTACTATGTGTTTGTATTTAAAAAATCTTTTGACTTGTTTTTGTGTTTGTCTTTGCAGAAACTTCCAGTTTTGAATTTATTTTTAGTATGTTGTAGATATGTCAAGATACTCTTCAAACCTAATGGACCATTTAAGAAAAAAGGGGGAATGTGGACTTTTGCAGAAATCTTTCCATTTAAATTTTGAATTTTATGGGGGAGTAGAACAAAAAGAATATTGATGCTTGTTGTAGGACAAAAATTCTTACTTTGTGCTTATGTCTAGAAATGTTTACTTACCATAATACAAATAGCAGAATATGGTTTTATGTCATGGGTTTTGATTAATTTTTTTTAATAGAAATGAAAACTGCTCATCTCAGGTCACCTCCAGGTAGCACTCATGAACACTTAGAAAACTTTTTAAAAAAGCAAGTAGCTTCCATTAAGTAGTTCTCCAGGGTATTTGTCTGTTTCAAATACATTTTTAGTTCTCTAATCCCTGTGTTTTAAATTTAGAAAAAACCCTACCTTTACAAACAAAAACCCAAATCTAGCTTATAAGGGAAACATTTAGAGATGCTAAAAAGACTGGGAATCCAGATTATGTGATTGAAATCAGTTATGCTCCCAAACATTTCAATACCTGATTTGTAAGGTTAGATGATTAGAAGTGTACAGCTTACATCTAGCTTGGGAATCCTTATTGCTGTCTAATTTTAGAAGCATTGCTTTTTCTACAAACATAGTGAGTACTAACAAATTACAGACCTTTAGGAATCCCATTTTTAGTGATTTAGTTGTTATAAAGTTGTTATAAAGTGTAAAGTTCGATAGAAAAATGTAAACATCAGAAAATATACATTCAGGTTAACTGAAGATAAATCTGTCTTCCTCATGCTTGATTAGTCTCTATGTCATGGTACCATTATTCTCATTTAAAGGGATCAGAGTCTCATGGTAAAGAGATCTGTGTGAGGATGTTACTCTCTTATTTGGATGAACTTCTGTCACTCATTGTAGACAGTATGAAAAGGAAGCTATCCCTTCATGGAACTGAAACATCCTTGTGTGTGGTGCTTGTGCCACTGCCAGTTAATAAGGCTGTGTAAGCCTTATGAAAGTGTCTGTCCAGTTATTTGTAGTTTTGCCAAAATTTAAACTGAGGTGACCTTTAATGCCAGTTGAATTGGTTTTGGAAAGCTTTTGGTTTAAGTTTAGAATGATTAAGAAAACAGGTTTAGAGGGGGAAATATTTTTTTTGTTATTCTTATTTTAAACATATTTTAAAGGAGTATGGAGTTGCCTTGTGCTGGTTTTGACCTAAATTTGGTCAAGTTGTAAACTTCTGGCAAAATGCTGATCGGAAGACTGAGCTGTTAGCGTATTTCTTAATTTGTACTAGATTTCTGTCCATACCCATACTCCAACATTCTCCATACCATACTCCAACCATTCAGGCTTTCCACACTTCCATCTGTACACTTTACATAACAGGATGACTAAGAAGCCAGCTGTCTGTCTTTTCCTCCTCACAAATTATGCTTCCTATCTACACACCATGGAAAAGGAGGTAGCTACAATCTAGTGGTAGGAGGAGGATATGGTCTGGGTCTGCTTGGAAGGTTTAGAAGCAGAACATGCAAGAGGTATAGCTGAAGGTGTAATGTGTTAGCTGTATATGCATTATTGGGCTCTTTTTTGAGTGGAAATAACAATCAATTACTGCTGCTTATTAACTCACATTTATGGCTTTGAAGATGTTTGTGGCAGATTAAATGGGGTGAAACTGCACTAACTTCAGCTTATCTGTAGGAAAACACCAGACTTCTGGTTTCTTCTACGTGGTTTATAAAGCTGTCTACAAATGTACAGACATATGTAGAATTTCTACTCGTTAGAAGGCTTAAGTTATTTTTCGTTGTCTTTTTTTTTTCTGGTTCAAATCGAAGGATTTTCAACTATCAAACAGGTTTAACAATATCCATTTACTGGCAGTATGATTTATTTTTTTTTACTTGACTAAGTGGAATATTCATGTATAATGAATATTTTTGTTTAGTTTTTGTTTTAGGGTTTTGTCCAGATTTTTTTAGTAAATTATCAATTTTTGAGTAGTTACTATTTTAACATTCTCTCTCATGGTGTCTAATGTGATTATGGTAGTTATTGTGGCTTTCCTGCCCACTTCACTACTTTGTGAATGGATGGCATTTGAAACAGCTCCAGTGATTTTGTGTGTTAAAGTAAGTTTCAGAGAACTGTAATGTGAATGTATGACTTCTATTAGCAGAAAGTGGATTCTTCTGCAGCAGAGACAGTAGAAGTAGGAAGTAGTGGGAAGGTACTTCTCATCACCATGGATCTTGTGAAAGATCTTGTATCTGTCTTACGGGGTTGTTGCTGTCAGTCTATGCACAGGAGCTAAGTAGTGATTTTTCTGTTTTATTTCTAATCTTTTTGAATATCTTCTGTTTCTTTTTTGGAAGTTCACGTTTGTCCAGCTGCAGTTTTTCTGTTTATTTGAGAACAATAACTGAAATTCCTACAGAGTTTTGCACAAAGTAACAGCCAAGTTACTTGCTCAAGTTGTCAAAATGGGCAAAGCGTGAACCCAGCAAGTAAAAAATAACTAAACATGAGTGTATGCATCCTAGGTTCCCTTAGGAAAACAAAAAATGTTTAATCTTTTTAACACTACAGAGAAACATTTGACAACTTGCTTTCTGTATTCAACTGCCAAATCTTAAGTAATGCAGGATAATTTCCTACAGAAATGCAGGTTGCCTCACAATTGCATTGTAGTCCTAGTAGAGTATTGAAAACTATTACTCAGGTTTCAAAACAGAAGATGTTTACAGAGGTAATAGTGAATTTTCCACTTCAGGAAGTGAGGGGGAAATGTCATTTTAAAGTAGTTCTCAAAATCTCTCTCTTGTAACCATTTAGTGGATCTATATAAGAACAGCTTGTCCTGCAAAGTTGTCACGAAATTTAAGATATGTTGGTCTCCTATGCCTTTTCAAGCCTTTGTGGGCCTATTAAAATTTTATGTTTGTTGAAGGAATATTGAGTAATTGGAAATTCTTGTGTTAAAGTTCAGTTGTGTCTCTTCAGTTTTGTGGTAGCTTTATGCACAGCTGCAGTCAATTCTTGAGAGAATCCTCATTTTAAGTTATGAATGTGCATTTTCTTGTATATTTGCTCACAGATTTCTGCAGGGCTTCTTTATGCTCCCTTCTGCCTTTTCCCTGCACTGCTTTTAAGAGATAATCACTAAGCTCTTCTTTCATTTGAATGCTTATAAAAATTGCAGGAGGTATTATTACGGGTCCCTTTCCAGAAACCTGTAATTAAAGGAGGACCTCTCTTCCTGCTGTGGTTGGGTTTTATTTTTTCTTCAGACTGCTATTTGATGATCTTCAGGTAGGAGGAAGTTTGCAGCCATTAGTAAAGTTATTATGTTCCTTGAGTGATCATCTAGTAGTTTCTTCTCTGAATATCTGTTCTCTTATGATAGATAGATGCAGGCTCGTGCCTGCCTACGTCATCCATAGGATTGCAAGTTTCTTTAATCAAAGCAATGACCATCAGTTCTGTTAAATCTGGATTTTAAATGCTTCTCCTATATCTGGGTGCCACCTTAGTTGTACAAACCGGGGACCCAGTCTATTTCCACTTACAGATCATAGAATCATAGAATGGTTTGGGTTGGAAGGGACCTTAAAGCTCATCTAGTTCCAACCTCTTCTACTGGGCAGGGATACCTCCCACTAGACCAGGTTGTTCAAAGCCCCATCCAACCTGGCCTTGAACATTTCCAGGGATGGGGCAGCTACAACTGCTCTGGGCAACCTGTTCCAGTATCTCACCATCTTCACAGTTAAGAATTCTTTTCTTAACACCTAATCTAAACCTTTCCTCTTCCAGTTTAAAGCCAGTCCCTTACCCCGTCACTAAAGCCTTTGTAAAAAGTCCCTCTCCAGCTCTCTTGGAGGCCCCCTTCAGGTACTGGAAGGCGGCTTTAAGGTGTCCATCTTTAATTTAATTTCCTTATTGTAGTTTCCAGCTAATCCATAGATACAAAATAAAGAGATAACATGGAATGCACAATTTTCACAGCAGGAGCTAGATAACTACAGATTTCTGAGATATAGTTAACAATTTTGAAATAGTTCTCTATCCTTGAATCTAATTTCTGATTTGGTGGATGTAAGGGTTGGTGTCCTTTGTTCATCAGATGATTTGACTTTTCCCTGTGTCAGCCCCTTATGTGGAGGGATGGGCAGATAATTCTTAAAAGACTGATTCCTTGTTTACTGTGAATTTCAAGGAAAAGAACTGTAACTTGTCACTGTAGATCCTTAGTATCACCCTACCTAACTCATTGAAACTAGGAATAGCTGCCCCCTTGCTGCTTTATTGTTGTACTGGTTTAATTTGTTTCTTAGTGGTCATGCTAAAAGGGGAGGGGAAATGGTGCAGTTATTTGCATGTCCTTGGTAGTTCCTGGCCTGCTGTCTTTGAATTCCACATGACCTTTAAAAACCAACAACTAAATCCAATTTCAGAGTCTGGGTCAAAGCCAGAGATTAGCACTTTAACACCCTCATTTAGGAGCATGTGTCATGGGCCATACTCATAGATTAGACATCAGGACAGTTTCTTTGTTGCTGTTTCAAGAGTGCCAAACTTCTTAAATACAGGCATGTTATATTCCAAAAACATGTTAGAAGCCTTTAAGCATATAACCTAACCCTATAGTCTGTGAGTATTAGGCTACTTTTCAATGTACCTGTTAAACTAATATTCTCACTTAAATTCCCCTTTCCTCTTTTCCACAGATAATTTATTGATTTGTTTGTCTCCTTAGAGCAAAGCAAAAATTTGGGAATTTGCTTTAATAAAGGTTCACTTGAAACCAAACAGAATTTTGCAAGGGGAGAAAAGAGAGTATGAAGTTTGTTTGCTAGGGATTGTTTCTGCACTTCAGACCTCTCTAAGGCCACAGAATGGAAATTTGGGGATTACCTGTGGCTTTCTCACCAGTTCTAGAAGTGCTGCTGGATTGTGCTATCTTTAATTTTCTCATTACTGGCATTGAACACTGGTAGCTAAAAATGCTTTTTCTGCCTTCCTAAGTGGTCTTTATATTTTATTATGCTTGCTTGTATTAAATTATTAAACTGAGATGAGCAATTTATTACCATTTTCTACTACCTTCATATTCTGGGAGGTCACTTTCCCTCCTGTTCTTCCTTTGGGTCATTTAATCATGCCCTCATTTTCAGAATTATTATCTGGGTACAACAGGTCCATTTTTTCTTCATGTCTTATGAATATCAATGTTCTGCCAGTCATTTCTGTACACATTTTACTAGAGTAATTCACATTAAATCAGTCTGTAATATTTATAAGAATAGCTTTGGAATACAAAAGTAGATGTAGAAGTTATCCCAAACCGCAAATCTTTGTGGTTGAATTAATGAGTATTTAGGGCATGTTTTTTTAGGCTTCCAAGAGAATTAAAGCAATATAATCCATTTTAACTCATGATTTAAGACTAGGCGATCAAATTTTGTTAAAGCTGATCCTTTAGCCTTATAATGCTGGCCTACTGTGTCTCATTGAGCAACTGGTGTCTAGGAAACTCTGCTTGCCTATTGGATTTCATGAAACTTCCGTCAGGTATTCAGTGCAGTTCTGACTAGTCACTAGTATTGCTACTTTTTAAATTTTAAAATATTTTGCTATGTTTTACTTTATTCTTTTGTTTTACATTTTTATGCCATGAATAGTATTAATCAAGGTGAATTTGGATTGCAGATCTAAGCCAAGAAATAAAAAACCTCAATTTTGCTGCCCAAAGTGTGTTATATACGTTTGTCTTTTTACTTGATATTGTTCATCAGTCTTGTGGGTAAAATGGATGTATTGGGAGTTTGCTGCCTCTCATCCTTTCTGCTTGTTCCTCCTGGTTTGTCTCCTTTCTTCACTACCCTTCCAGTCTACTTGCTGCCTGTCTTCTCCAGGAGTTGGTGTCATTCTACCTTCCTGATCTTTCTGGATCTCACTGGTAGTTGTATAGACAGCAGGTCTGTGCTTTCAGAGCTGTTTGCTGTAACAAGGTAACTACAGTAGTTCAAGCCAGAAGGGTTCCCTGGAGCAGGCACGCTGCTTCCTCCACAGAGCTGCTGTGTGAGCACCATGTCTGGGCATCTAAGGATGTTCTTGACCCAGTGTAGGTCATCAGCAGTGCTGTGTGTTTCTTGATTGTAACTTGGGGAATAAATTTAGTTTCCCTTTCAGCTTTGTACAGACTATTACAAAATTGTAATCACCTTTATTTTTCTGTAGAGATAAAGGCTTTTTACCAGAGGCATGCTTTCAGGAAGAAAGCTTGGCTGTTGAAGCCATTACAGTTGAAAGGAGGTGATCTGAGCCATTCTGCTTGCCTGAGGCAGACAGGCTCAGCAGGGCTTCTGAGAACAGCCTGAGCACCTGGCTGCCAGGTGTCAGACAAGGGCTTGGTCTCTGCCCTGTTCCTGTAGGTGCTGGACAACCTCTAAGGAAGAAGCAATCTTCAATCAACTCTTCTTCCTGTGAAGGTACAAGGAGAGAAAATTGATTTATTACTTCAAAAGGCCCAACTAAAATTTTAGAGGGATTGCTGCATGCAATAGAGTGCATAGTATGTAACATTTTACTGGCTGAAAAATTAACAGTTGCACATAGCCTATTGAAACACACAGGATTTTGAGAAGTACCTTCTTCACTAGTCCATAAAAACAATTAATAAAGCTGAGCAAAAATTAGTGATGGTAAGATACTGCTTAAAAACTAGATCAATATCTTATTTTTGCAGTAATCCTATTTTGCCTATTTTGATTATTCTTTGCCCAGAAGGATAGGGTGTAATTAATGAAAATTGATTTAACTTGAAGAATAAAGCATTAACAGTTGGCTATTGTAAGAAAAATGAATCATCTAGCAAATTTGCAGTATTTTTTATGTGCTAGAACTCAAGCAGTCTCTAAATTAATTAGAAGTCACTTTATTAGTGTACATTTGTCAAATAATACATTGGGAATTTTTTATATATTTGTACATAATAAACTTAAGTATTTTTATAAATTTTAGAGCCTTAGTGGCAATTAATACCTTTTTGCAAAATACATGTATTTTGAGTACACTGCATCCTATGCCATAACTTTTTAACTGTTAGATGTGAAAGTGCTTGTTCTCCTCATAGAATATTGTCTCTCTGAAAAGGTGTAATTTTTAAGGAGTATGTTATGTGGTGCCTTGTGTATACCACCATTCTTCATTTTTATCTAAATTATGACTCTGAGGATGCAAATTGGTTTTTTATGTCAGTAAAGCAAGTGTCCATTACCCTAAACAGCACTGGAAAATGAAAAGAGTTTTGTCACTGGCACCTTGGCAGGCATTAGAGGGGACCAAACACTGAGTTTCTTAAACAGAACCGTTTAGCAGCACTGTGCCTGACTGAAATCACTGGCTCACCACTTCAAAATACTCCATAAGCACAAAGGAAGTACAGTCATACACAGTCTTTAATAAGAGGGATAAATACACACCTTCTGATCTCTTCCAAAATCCTCCCCTAATTAGTTTTACTCCTGAAAGTAGACTTTTCAGAAGCTCCTTGAGGTCCATTAAGGATTTTACTATTGATTTAATATAAAGTGTTTGGATACCCCAGCAATGGATGGCAGCATAAAGCACTGATAAATCAATTAATAAAGTTTGGCTTGGGGGGGGAGGAGGATATTAGTTCACCTAGTCTCAACAGTCACATATCACAAGCCATCAAATTTCTCCCTGTTACAGCTGTAATGAACTCAGTAATTTATTTGAGCAAAGCATAACTTGTGTCCAGCTAGCCCATGCCTTTCAGAGAAATGTCCAGTCCTGGTTTGAGTGCATGAAGAAAGAAAATGCTTCCCTTTGCCTGTTTGTTGCAATGGTTTGTTACTCTCACAGTGATGAGTGTGTGCCTTATGTCTCATTTGAATTTTTTCTGGTATTAAGTTTCAGCCATGGATTCTTTTTATGCTTCTCCCCACTGAGGTAAAGAGGTCCTTAATATGCTGCAGTTTCTCCTTGTGGTGATACTTAAATATAGCAATCCAATCACTTCTCAGTTTCATTTTGGGTAAGTCAAACAAATTGAGTTCATGAACTTTTACTCAAATTCATCCCTTAGGTTTTGTGGCTGTTTTTAATACCTTCATCAGTTTTCCAGAAGCCTCCTTAAAATATGGGCACAGCATAAATTATGGTATACAGGATTTCAGTATAGTCTACAGTATAGTTAAGGATTTGGTAATTTTAATATACAGGTAAAATTTTCCTAGTAATTTCTAAATTTGTACATTGAATGCTCATGTTAGCATATTTTCCATTCCTGGGCTTGGATCTTCATTCCTTGCTGTGGGGGCATTTGTCTTTGTTGGAGTGAGCTCAGCCTAATGCTGTTTCATCACAGTAATGCAGTTTCAGCTGTGGAATTGCTGCTATTATCACTGTTTATCATCTTACCAGGTATTGTCATCTGCAAACTTCATCAGCTGTGATTTTATATTTACCTCCAAATTGCCAGTGAAAGCTCTTAATAATAGTGTCCTTCATAACGTCACTGGAAACTGCTTTTTGATAACAATTTTCTATCAAAGATTATTTGTTGAGAGTGGCCAGTTAATCTTGCAGGTTTTTTTTTGTCTGCATAGCGTAATTTCAGCTTCATGGAACAAAAAAATATATTCAGGAATAACTATCATATTTGTTTGACATGCTTTATTTTCCTGGAAAGCACATTGATTACTTCTGATTGTAGTATTTTGTTTTACTTTCTTTCCAGATAATTGTGTTGCAACTTCTGTAATATTTTTTAATGTGTGTGACAATAGTCTCAGTAAAAATCTCTAAAACTTTTAGCCTGAATTAAAAGTTACTCAGTATTTTTAATAATATTAAAATTACTAGGAAATAAACAGATTATGAATTTTGAAGGAATGGAGATGTTTTTCCATGAAAACATTTCTGCTACTAATAGTACACTCAGTTTATTTCCATCAGAGTGCTCTAGCTTTTGTCTCTGGTATCCTTGAATGGGCCTGTAAGTTACTTTTTATATGGTAATATAAAGTTCTTTAGTTGCAAACTTGTATTGATACAAAACTATGTATTGCTAATGGTCTCATATATAGTTATATTGGCTAACAATTCTGAAGTAGCTCATAGTTATTTCTGTTGCCTTCATGTAAAATTTAGGTGCAACTCAGTTCTTTTGTATCACTGTAATAATATTGAACCTCATAACTTTGTAATGGAAGAGAAGGATTTTTGACTGTTGTTTATACCATATACCAGGTACTACTTTTCAAATATTCCTTGGTCCTCCCTGCTAGGATCCACCCCTGAGGCAAATTAGAGCACAGCATCCTGCTGCTTTTGCAAGTGGCCAATTGTTTGAGTCATTAAACTTTAAGATTTCAGTCTTTCACACTGCCTTAATGAGGGACTCATGCATCTGGAAATTTATAGCTCCTGTACTGGAAAATATTGGATTCATAACACCAAATTCTCTGAATTAATGGTTCTAGACTACCATTTAAAGGAAATTCTGTAGCTTGATTCATTTTATCCAAAGGTACACGTATAATGTAAATCAAAGAAATTTTACTCTAAACGCAGGTTTTTCCCCCCTGCTTGCTATTCCTTGCTATTCCAAGTATTTGTGAATATGTCCAGGAAATAATTTTTCTTCCTGAAACATTTTTTGAAATTATTTAAATGCTAAGTGTTGGTCTGTGGTTAAAGAGAAATCAGTAAGTGATACATGTTCTACTTCCTGGCAGGATAACATCCTGTGTTATGGTTTCTGATGCAAATACAAATATCTTTTTTTTTTTTCCCCTAGCTACTATATCTGAAAAATCCACTCTGTATTACTCTTGTTAGTAACCTCTAAGGTGATGTAACAATCATCAGTGAAGTTTGGACTGGGCGTTAAAAAGGGTTCTTCATTGAGAGGGTGGTCGGTCCTGGGAACAGGCTCCCCAGAGAAGTGTCACAGCCCCAGGCCTGCCAGAGCTCCAGGAACATCTGGACAATGCTCTGACCCATTTGGTTTAGGCAGTCCTGTGAGAAGGAGAGAATTGAGCACAACGATCCTTAAGGGTCTTTTACAGCTTGAGATATTGAGTGATTCTAAAGAAAATTAGCTTCAGGTCAACTGACTGTTGCAGCATCTACACATTACATCTGTAGACAATTGCTGATCTGAGAGTTTTGGCTGATATGTGAATTATGGTAATCTCTATGTCTGCTCCTCAGTCAGCATTTCTAATTCCAGCTGCTGGTTTGTTTCCCAAAGTCCTTTTGATCACAAAAGAAGGCCTTTGTGTAGGTAATGCATAATTAAAATAAAAAATACTGAACTTCAGAGACTGATAGCTCCTTCTGCCTTTCATTTCTAGGAAGTAATCCATCTATACCAACAAAGCCAGTTAGGAAGTTTCCACAAGATACTGTCTTTTCATTTGTGCTCTGTGTACCCTCATAAGTACTGGCTAAGACAGCAGCTTGAACAAGTCTCTGCCTTTTGGTGGGTACCTGCTGTCCAGCCAGGATTATGCTACCACACAAAGTCTAGTGACAGTAGCCCTTCCTCACTATTTCCAGTCCTGAGTTTTATAAGGAGATTTTGGGAGTTGTTTATGAGTGGATAATTTGATACTGTCAGGCATTTTGTTTTCCCTGGGGCTGGCTCCACTGAATCCGGAGCCCCATGACCATGGCTCTCTATGGCAGCTCTGCACACCCACCACACTTTGTGCCCTGCTCCTCTCCTCATTACATGTGGGGTGAACCTGATGGCAGTGCCCAGTGTGGGCCACAGTCATGCTGCAGTGAGGCAGGGTGTCAGCACCAGCTCTGGGTTTAGGGGTTGGGTGAAAACCCTGCAAATCATAGCTGTGGGTACTGAGGCTCTCTGGCTCCTAGAAACCTCAGGAAGAGGCAAGAATGCCCACCAGATTCCTTCTCATGGTCCTGTTTATCTGGTCCATCATATGCTTGAGGGCATCCTTGTGGAATCTCATGTGGCAATAGAGTTTTATTCTCGGCTGTTCCTTTTTCATCTGGAGATTGCAATAAAACACTGAGGGTTTTTGTTGGTTTGTTTTTGGTGTTTTTTTTTTTTTTTGTCTCTGGAAGATGTAGTATCTATGTTTTGTCACTGAAACAGAGGTTATTAATGCCTACCTGGGTCTCTTACTGCAGGTCTGTTGGGTGTCAAACCAGCTTGCTTTTTAACAGCTTCTGCATTGGTATTTGCTGCTTTGAATAGCAGGATTTATTTGCTTTGCATTTCAATAATGAAGTAGCTGAAAGTCACCTTTAGTATAGTCCTGAGAAGTAACTAATCTTTTGATACCCTAGAGCTTTGAATCAAGGGTTTAAAATCAATATTTTCTCTACAAAGTTACTGTTTTTCTTCATCCGGTACTCTGTGGACTGAAAATTGGTGGGGTACATTTGGGAATTGTAGAGAACACAGGATAGGCAAAGAATTATGTGTTGTGTTCTTTTGGGAAATGCATGAAATTAAGAAAATTAAGTGGCACTCTTCTCAATAAAACCTCTAGTATTATCATTGTTTTCATGCAGTTTTGTTCTTAAATATCTCTTGGGCACTAATTGAAAAGGAAACAATTTTATTTTTCAGAATGCGGTGAAAATCTCAAACAGCAATTAAAACAGAATGGTTTGGCAGTCTGTAATGTAATTAGTTCCATGGACCGGAAGAGCTCACAAACTGCTTTGCATTTCCTTCACATTTGGTCTTAATTTTAAGAGACCATTGCTGCTTACAGTCATCTCGGAGCCCTAGATTCAGCAGAATCTCAGGGGAGAGGGAGGACAACAGTGCAACTTTAATAGCATCAGATGTATATTTATCTCAAGCTTTTTCGTTTGCTTTCTAAATCTGTTATATTAGGAGTACTACCACAAGCTGTGTTCTTTGAACTTCTTCATACATGTATTTTTGAGAGAAACTACTTGGTGCAAAACTGAGTTTTCTAAGAAAACACATTAATATAAACATAACACTAGTTTAGGTTTTCTTGTATGTGAATTCAAAACATTCCTGTGGCCTGGAGTAAAACAGAAAGAACCTGGCCATGTTTTTGATGCCCAAAGCTTTCATTTTGTTAAAGAAGGTTTTAATGATGGGTTGCTTTTTGGAGACAGTTGCTGTAGACTTTCAATTGGTCACTCACTCCAGTGAAGGGATATAAACTCAGAAAAATGAAAAAACACATGTAATTCAATAGCTATGAGAAATAAGGTGTTTCTAAATCTCTTTTGCCTCCATAGCTGTCCCTTTCTGCAGCGCTGCTTTCCCCAGCATCTCATTCCCCAGTCTCTACATCCAGGGCTGCCCTACCCCAGGTACAGGATCTGGCACTTTCCCTTATTGAACTTCTTATGGTTGGTGGTTGCCCAGCCCTCTCATTTGTCAGCATCTCTCTGCCCAGCCACAGCAGCTCTGAGGCTGGTAGTGGAACTGAGTCACCATCTTAGAAAGTTTTGTCCTTGTCTTTGCAAGACAAGGCCCTAATGGAAACAGGAGTGTTCTGGGGATCAGCACATGATTGTGCTAATTACAGTATTGCCAAAGAGCCTTTGGTTCTCTGTTGTGGGAGAAGATTATTACAGAGGTGAGGAATCTTCCCTGAACTAGAAGATGGGGATAAGGATCAGAATGAAGCCTCCAGATAATCCAGAAAGGATCTGGATGGCACCAGATGGGACCCACCCAAGGGTGTATTGGCAGTGTGGAGGTCCCAGGTGACTGAAAGTTGGCAAATGTGGTACCCATCTACAAGAAGGGGCTGGGAGGAGGATCCGGGGAACTGGGGCCAGTCCTTCAGTTCAGTATCTTTATTGATCTGAATGAGGGGATCAAGTGCACCCTCAGTGAGTTTGCAGGAAGCACCAAGCTGGGTGGGAGCAAGTTGATCTGCTGGAAGGAAGGAAGGAAGGCCCTGCAGAGGGATCTGGGCAGGCTGGATCAATGGGCCAAGGCAAATTGCATGAGGTTCAGCAAGGCCAAGTGCCAGATTCTGCCCTTGGGTCACAACAACCCCAGGCAGTGCTACAGGCTGGGAGACTTTGAAATCTATAGTCTTTAAATGAGGTAGCTTTTCCTCATCTTCTACAGGAGTTGGTCTTGATGTTGATTTGGGAATTTGGAAGTCTGAAACGTGAAGTTTCTTTTCTATTCATAGAACAGAAATCAATCACTTTCCATCACTCTTGTGCTGATCAATGGTTTGTGTTGGACATGTTAAAGACAGGTTACCCTCAGGCTTGCTGAGCACTTCAGGAGTCTCTGGTATCACTTTTCCTAACTCTCAGATCCTCTGCAGCCTGTGACGTGCATGCCTAAGCCTGATCTGCTTTTTGAGATTCCCCCAAAGAACTTCTGCAAATAAAGGCCCCCCAAAAGGCTCATCTTCAAATGGCTACTGGCCACGAGGAGGATTTGTACAGAGATGTGGCCCCTGAGCATATTAATTTTCCTTTTCCTGAGGTGTAGGCATACTAACACGACTTCTGAGTGGTTTATCATAACAGTGTTTTAGCCTGGACTAGTGGGTCTGCCAAATGACACGTCAATATAGCATATAGATATACGTATATAGGCTGTCAAACTCTGTACTTTAAAACATCACAGCCATTCTAGTCCCTCCAAATAAACAAAACTCCATGCTTTGTTTTCTCCCTGTAGCTTTTGACAACTTCCTGTGAACCTTGGGTCTTCATGTGTCTCTCTAATTTTAGACTCTCTCCATCCAAAGCTCACGGTCATGCATTGTTGGATGACAATGACCTTCCATATATCCTAACTATTTGGAAAACTTAAGGTAAAGATGGTTTTCTTGCAGCTTTTGTTCTGAAACATTTGCAGGGCTGTACAGCAGATGGTGCTCTGTTCCCCTTTCTTCTAGAGGCTGTTGTCATTAGCTAAACTTTTCAAACTGGAGATTATTAATAATGTTTTCTATACTGGCTGAGAAATTGGAGCCACATATTTTCAGGGATGGTTTACTTAGCCATGCACTGGTTTTGTTTTAAGAGGTAAGAGAGCATAAAGTCTGTTTGTGGGTTAATTTACAACACTAATCTGTCTTCCCAGTGCAGTTAGAGCAGAGAAGTGACTTACATTTATTAAGGTATTATTTTCATGTTTGCAAAACCAGAACCTGTTTTAAATGAGTAATTACTCACTGAAATTAATGAATCACAAAGGAAAGTACAGGTTGAATTTAAACATTGAATCACTAAAACTATCAGAATCTCTAAATCCAGCAAAGAATTTCACAGCTTTATTAACCAAAATGTTTATCCAGGTACCTGAAGTTGGATGAAATAAAAATGTGTTCTCTGTTTTTATGGTGAATAGCTGAATTCCTGCTCTAGCTCTTTCAACAGAGTAAATTCTGTTTTCTGCCACTTGGCACAGTTGGCCCAGGCTTTCAGGGGCTTGTTTCACAAGTGATAGTTCTTAGATGACTAGAAGTGGTGTGGAAAGTCAAATCCTTTTTGAGGATTTGGTGAGATACAGAAGCATAAGCTTTGAAATATTGCAGACTGCAGTAATACCATGGTAATCTTCAACAGCATTAACAGCTTAAACAGACAAGCCTATATAAATTGGTTTAAAATCAATCAGGTAGAGAACTTCACTAATTCAAATTAATAACTCTATGGGCTGTACTGTGAATTATCAGATTTTACAAATAAGAATGTTGCATATTGCATGATGCAAGTCTCATGGAAATCAAAGTAAATACTTCCATTGGCATTACTGTGCCGACATTATCTCCTTAGCAGAGTATATATCTCTTAAATAGATCCAAAGTGTCTGTTTCTCATAGAAGATTTTATTTTCTAAAAATTAATTAATGTTTCTTTTCCTTTAAGATGTGAGGAAGGGTGGTATGAACATCATCAATGAGAAAGGGATCAAAATCTGTATTTGTCTTTTCAACACTATTTTAAAAATTGCTAAGTTTGTTTTTCTGGCTTGGAGAACATTTTCCCCAAGCTGTTACCTAAGAAATGTGTATTCAGATTGATGGAAAGTGAACTATTAAATATAAATGTGATTTGTCTCTGAATTGGAGATACGAGGAATGAGAGATACAGAACAAAATCAAAAAGAGGAGATCAATTTCTTCTCCACTTTAACATGGTTTCATGTAGACTTATAAGTATCAGCTGATGTGTTACACCTGTGTATGATTTCCACACTCTGGGGAGCCAGGACAGCTGACTTAGACAGCTCAGATTAAGGTAAAATCAATCTGGACTGGCAACAGATGGAACATGGGGAAAGAAACATGGCATTTCAGAGTGCAGGAGGTGTCAGAACGTAATCAGGCATTGAGTTCATTGCATAGGCTTTAAGACTGGTACCCAAGGGGCCTGGATTTTCCCTAATGCTTGGCCTTCATTGAAACCAGCTGAAATACAGTCAAAGTTATGTATCTTATATACAAGCTGTAACATGGCTCTCAAAAAAAAGTACTAAATGGATAGATTGCCTCTGTCACTCACAAAGGAAATTTTGTGGACAAGGAGAAGGGAAGTCTGATTCCCTTTGAGGCCCCTTGAATTCAATGCCAATATGTTTTAATCCATCAGAAAATGCTGATAACTCTATTTCTCCTTCCTCAGTTGATTTGATGAAAATTAACTTTCAACATCCACATCTGATCAAATCACAGACTAAAATTATGTGCAAGCATGAAAAAGATGACGGCTTATTCCATAAATACACACTTGGTTGTAACTTCCAAATTATGTTAACAGTTCACACAGCGTTAGTCAAATCCCTGTCATTAAGAAATGGTATTTCAGAAGAAAGCTGATAATAGGATACAAAGATCCTAAAATTATTAGATGATGACTTGTTAATAGGAATTCCTTTTTGTCATAACCAGTGATTTTCAGTTTACTCTAACAAAGATGATCTCTCTCTGATGGGAGATGGTAGTATAATAAAAACTGGAAACTGTGTAAAGAAAAGAAACTAAAGATTGAATAATAGATTCAGTGATTTTGTAGAACCAGGATGATTCAATTTTAAAGACATTGTTGGGGAAAATAAGGTAATTCTGAGGCAGAGCCTACGCCACTGCACTTTGCCTATCTGTCAAAGCCCCTCTCCTACTCTTTTCTCCTGTGGGCGTGCTGTATCTCCCTTTCAAAGCACCACTGAAATCCAAACAAGGCTTTGTACTGGGAGCTTTCTGCCCCCTCTGGAGAAGAGCTGTGGCTGCCAGTCTGAGCACACTTCAGGCAATGGCAAAGGTCTCAGAGAAAGTTCTCTTACAATTGATGAGAAAACTTTATTACAGTTATTAAACTTTATTAGTATCACACTATTATTAAACTTTATTAGTATTACAGTTTTTTCCAGGGATTGAAAGACCATTTTTCACTATGTCCCATTATTTGAGCTGACCAATATATCAGCATACCTCTCTCATCAACATTTTAATTTTAGCTTTGTAAGTATAGGTCAGAATTTCTGGGTCTTGCCTTCCTTTGTTTTGGTTATGCTACATTAATTAAATATCAAGGGGTCAGGTTTCATCGACAATTTTCATGTGTATTTGTGCACTGGTAGCATAACATAATGTTTGTGGGGGCAAAAGGAATGCACCTTCAGATTGCCATAGGAATGCTCCCCACTCTGAAGTCCCATCCCAGCACCTACTGTGGATTAAGGAAGGGCTTTTCCTTTACTGCCTGCACACACAAATAGTGCTGGTACGTCTGTCTTCCTCAATGGAGGTTACCTGCAGTCCTTCCATTAATTGGCTCTAATGTAGGAGAAGGAATGTCACCTAAATGATTTTGGCTCCTGGGTGAAAACCTATATGAATTCTGAAAGGAAAACACTGTAGTCACTGAATGTCAAAGCTGTGATTAAAAAGCAAAAAGCTGACATGCTGACATGGATACCACTGTAATAGGGTATGCCTCAGTGGGAACCCACTGCCACCATCAGCTTTTTACAGTTTTTGTATTGCTAATATGAAACGAAATGCACCACTAGGAATACTATTGAATATCAGACTATCTTATTTCATAAATTATTAGTATATTACCCTTTAAATGTCCCAGTGAGTATAGCAGCATCAAAATATCATGTAAAAACAATAAAACCAAGCAAACAGCTATTATTGAACAGTTAGATATGTCCAATAGTTTTTAAATTCCTTTCTCTTTGTTTTTATCCTGAATAAATTAACTGTTTGCAACAGATAGGGTCATTCAACCACCTCTGTGATACCCTTGTTTCTGGATTGGAACAGGGTAGGTAATTACTACTGGGAATGTGTTGTGACAGGCTTTAAGAGTGAGTAAACGAGAAAATGACTTTTGATATTCAAATTTCCTCTCGTTTCCATATTCTGCTGCTGGCACTTACAAAGGAAGATGTATGATGTGTCTCATCATGCACTTGGAAGGGCTGAGAACTCACACATCTTCTCCCTTCTCAGCTCTCCATCTATGAGCCAGTTGGAGCAAACTTTATGCAACAAAGATGAAAAAAAAGTATATATAAAAACTGTATTTTTTTCATTTTCAGGAAATCATGGAGGATGGTTATTCAGAAGCCATAACCTCTGTGGGAAGAAGGTTTATCAGTCAGTGGCCTCATGAAACCTTCCTATTCTATTTCATGGGAAGCTCTGCAATTCGAAACAAATTCCTAATCAGAGCAAATATGTCAAAATTAATTTAATTAAAATAAAAATTCTGCATAATTTGTTTTTGACTGTTTCTTCCATAATTTTACTTCATGCTGCGTTATAAAGTCACTTTAAATATTTGAAAATAAATTAATTTTTTTAAAAAAAGTTCTCCTTCAAAAAATTTAATATGTTCTGTTGTTCATTATCAGAAAGTATTTCCAAGGGAAATTAGAGTCAGGTATTGTCGAAATAATCAATTAGACCATTCACCAGTCAGCATTTTCCAGTGGAGAAATACTGTATCATAAGATCTATGAGTGTATCATTCATTCAGAATAATTTCAATAAAAACAGGAAGGTTAAGATTTATATGATTTGTCTGAAGGTGAGAAGTTCTATCTAAAACTGTGTCAAATTCATTTGGGAGATACTGTCTGATCTTTACACATAGAGCAGAATATAAATAATGTCCTGGCAAACAGTATTAATAATGTCTTTGACAGAGGTATCATTAATAATCATAGTTTATATGGCTACAACTCCAAAATAAAAGGTTATCATGGTGCAATAAACCAAAGAAGTAGGCTCAACTAGTTTATGACTTCATTAAAGTGGTGAGCTATAATCACTATCTTGCAATCAGTTTCCAAAAATGCTCTATTTGTAGTGCAGTCAGTTTTATTTAATGTGTAACTTTCTCTTCAGAGAAGGGAAGCTGCTGGTATTTTTCTTGGATTTCAGTGCACTGAAAGTTTAATGTTTGGCAATATGCTAATGACACAGAAATGGAATTAGGATTACAAAGTATCTGATGCCCTTTTTGTACATTTATGATGTGCCTCAAGCAAGAGCACTGCTTGTAAAATACAAAAGGGCTAAAAAGGATGTAGTTGTCATGACAGTATATGTGTCCAGATTGCAAGCCAGAAAACTGTCACTGATAGTTGGGATATAATTGACCACAGTATATGATAAGCACATTATTGATTGATTAATGTGACCTAGTTGTATTTGGAATGTCAAAGAGGAAAATTGAGTTGTCGTTTTATATCATGTTCTTTTTCGAGTAGCAGATAAATACTATAATTAATGACTTTTCACGAAGGTTATCTAAAAAATTTAGGGAATATTAAACATCACATTATTCACAGTCACCATAGGTGAATATATTATTGATGAATATTGATAAATCTTTGCATATATGAAACAGGCATCAAAAGAAGTTCATATACTTTAATACTGTTTTTTAATAATACATCTCTTCTGATTACATTTTTTAATCATTTAACTAGGTGAATTGACTCAATTCACCAAATTACTTTTACAATTTAGTAAGGTTTTATTTGTCTGTGGCAAACTGTAATATTGAACTTGAAGGTTTAAGTTTGCTTCTGCTGAAATCAGTTGTGAAGCTCCTGTTGTCTAGAAAAGGACTGAGGGCTGACACATGCCTTGATACCTTTTTTCCCTGTTTACACAAAAGAGCCTTGAATTTTCTCAGGTAGTTGAAAAAATGTGCTTTAGCAAAAAAATTTCCAAAAACTTTCTCAGCCTTGCAGTAGATCTCAAAGAATCCTCCAAGATATTGTGGATAAAACAAAGCCAAAAAGCATCTGCAGGAAAACACTGAAATGTTATCACTCACCATTTGCCTAAAGTATACCTGCAAAGGGAATTTGGTGTCATTAGGGGACTTCTTTGTCAGAAAATGCAAAATCTCCAGCATTTTGAAGGAAAAAAAAAATCAAGAGTAAGAAGTTTAACTGAATTGTTTCCACCTTCATTTTTAATTCTGGCAAATTTGGATTTGTGTCATGTCTTTCAGGTCAGATGTTGTTTGGAATTCATAGTAACATAAAAAATTCAGTTGATGGTGATATCTTATGATGTCCTGTGAAATCCCTGAGTGTCTGAAGTTCTTTCAATGTTTTGACTTCTTAATATCAGTTCAGCTGTGTAAATTCAGGATTCCTGTGTGACTTCAGGTGCCCCTGTCATGGACATGGGGTTACAGTTGTGACTCTTGAACCCTGGGAGATATGTACCCTCCAGGATCAGCACCCAAAAGGCAGCTGGGATCCCCCAGGGCTCCTCTGGGCGCCTGCACTCAGGTACAGAGCTGAGCCCTAAAGGTCTGTAGTACAGTGGGCTTAATCCTCCTTTTCCTCATGTGAGTGTACTGACTAAAATTGCAGAGATAAAATGGAAGCTTGGCCACCTAGTTCACATGTAAATATGTGTTCATAGGCAAGCAGATTCTCATGTTTTAATCTGGGGCTGAATTCCAACCTTTGTTATGTGGGCAAACATTTTTCAGGCTTACATGAATCACTGGAAGAGCATTCTGGTTTTTCTGGGATAATTTTAAAAATATGGGGCTTGTCTCCTTTTGCAGTATCCTTGGGAAAGAAGCGGGCTTCACCAGAAGACTGAGTGCATTACAGAATAAGCCAAGTTTACCACAATACATTTTAAATTTTCTTAGATTATACATCTTCGAAAGCAAAAAATACTAGGTAGAGGCTTACTAAGTCGTTCTCTGAAAAACTAAGCCCAGTCAGTCTGCCTCCTCAAATCCTTTCAGAGTTTTGACATGGCAGGTCACACTCCATCCTCAAGTCCAGTGTTACACAATTAACATAATCTTGAGTTGTGCATCTGGGAGAAACTTCATTTCTCACCTGAGACTCTATGAGGAAGGAGTGAGCTAAGCCTCAGCCTCTCTCAGCTAGTGCAGCAAGCATGGCACACAGGGGCCAGGCAGTAAGCAGGAACCAGCTGACAGTGAAACAATTGCTGGTCTTACCCTCTATCCCTCACCAGGCTAGGACATAAGTACAGAAGGCATCATTATGGTCCAGGAGTTACCTTGTCTGGTAGGATAAAGCCACTCCTTAGCAAAGTGATGCCTGGAATGCAGCCTAGCCTACAGTTTGTGGCAAAGATAGTGAGGATCACAGATACTGCTGCACTGGAGTAGAGGTGCCACTGACAGAAACCAGGGAAAAGCACATGGGTCAGCTCTGTTTCTCTTAACCCTGAATCACCTCATCATCACCCCTCAATCATCTGCAGCTAAGTCAAAGGACTTACCTCAGGATATTCTCCAAAGAAGCTGATTGCATTTTTACTTCTCTGTTTTTCCAATAGTGGGATGTTTGCATGCAAACATGTGCAGGAGTGTCAGCAAATGGAGCACAGGACCCCTTGGGTGGGAAGGAACATCAGAGGGATGCCTCAGGCAGCCTCCTCCCGAGTGAGCTGGTGAAAAGACTGGTGAGAGCAAACAAGGGCTTATTCTGCCTCTGAACTCGATCTTCAGGAGCCAACCTGCCATAAGGCTCCTTAATCTTCCAAAGAGTTGGAAAACAAAATCATATCTTTCTAAAGGACAACCAGTTGTTTGACACAGTTATATACTCTGGGTAATGTTTTGAGCAAATGTTTAATTACAAAAGGATGGTGCCTAAATTGCCATAATTAATCTGAACCTGTGCTAGAGTTCACAGCAGCCAAGACTTTTTACACTGCTGAATCACTCTCATTGAAATACTCAGTCCTTAAATAGCAGGGAAAGCTGCTATTAGAAACCTCTGTAATAGCTTTTATGAAAGCTATGGCTAATTTAGAGCCCAATTAAACCCAGAAATCCAATTATTTCTGAATAACATAATTGCAAAAAAGTAACTAGCACTGTAAGTATGCACTAGCTATTATGGAAGATGCTTTAATAAAAGAAAATCAGCTCTGAGCCACTGAAAAGATAAGTTCTTATCATAAGGATGGTCTGCAAATTTCAAAATTCTTCTATTTTGCCTACTTTGCATCAAGGGTATATAAACCTTGGTGCTGTGTGACTGCTATTACATGCATTTTATGGGTCCAGTTGGAGAGCAGAAAAAAGATGCTTGAGCAGAGCCATTTATACAGGTGCTTGAAAAACCTCTGTGAATGAGACTGTAATTATTAATTAGCTGTGGGTGTGATTGTGAGTTTGGCCACCTACACACACAGAAAGGTTAGAGAAAATAAGGCAGCCCAGGCTCCTGCCCCAGACTGACAGTTTTGCTCCTGGTGGGAATCGCTCCCAGGCTGCCCATGGCTTTGCTGCTGTGCTGGTGGCAGCAGTGGAGCCCACCCCTGAAGTGCTGCTCCTGTAGCCCTTGGCTGCAGCTGCTGAGCTCGTGGGGCCACTGACCTTGTGGCACATTTGCCTCAGCTCTGCAGTGCCCTGGCAAGGGTGGTAATGGATCAGCCTGCTGCTCCTCCAAAGCCCCCACAGGCAGGCAGAGCAGAGAACTTCTGCTTCGTCAGCGCTGTAGGAGACACCACCTGCAGTTTTGTGCATTCAGGGCTTTGCATGGATTATAGGCATGGGCGAGTGAGGAGGAATTATGAGGACATTGGAAAATACTTCATAAAATCAGGGGCAGCCTTTCCTTTGACATTTCCATGGAGGTAGGCAAAGCAGAGGTTCACTTCACCTAACCTAGCTATTTGCAGTAAGTGTACACTTTTTTTATCCCCAAAGGAACACTTCAAATTTCAATTACTATTTAGGAGAAAGTGCCCTCTTGAATCAACTGGAGTTTTTCTGGAGTGAATATTTTCCTTGTTAAAATTTAGCTTACTGGTTTCACTGCAATCTGTGTTGTGAAAGACAACATGAGTAAAGCCCTGACCCGAAGGAAGGCAGGAGGACAAAGAATGGCTTGCTGAAGGAGAAAGGATTTTCAAGTTGCTATATATGTTAATCATCTCATCTGCTCAGTCATATGCAAGGAAAAAAATTATCTTTAAATGGTTGAGTTCTATTACAGAAATATTTGCTAAAAAACCAAATAACTTCAAATGAGTAGAGGGCTGGTGCAACAAGGTTATCAGCTCAACACTGTGCATAAAGCTTTGCACACCTTATCTCCTGATTTGGTGGAGTTCAAGGTCACTCAAGATAAAATATTTTGTTTTTTTTTAAAGACAGCTGAGTCATGAGCACTTAAAAAGCTATCTGAACAGAGCTGACAGAAGGAATTTATTATTTCAGTTCTGGAAACACAATAAAAGAAATGAAATAAACTCTACCTCCAGAGTGTAAGGTAAGAAAATAAAGTGCTCATTTTCCTTATAAGCTCCTGTCAATTTGGTGTTCTTAGACACAGTAACTTTGTTTAATCTGTGTTTGAAAATAATTGCCTTAAAGGGAATCAGATATATAAAATGTAAGGCACTAGTTTTACATTTTGATTTTAGAAGGTTAGTAGATGTTTAGTATTGACAAAATAACTTACTGTGTACTATTTAAGAACAGAGCTCATAATCCCAATTTAAGACCATTTTGGTGCTAGAAAAATATGTTTTTTTAATGATGCTTTTAGCATGAGAGCTTTTGAAAGCTGCATTTACAAATATCAAGGCTAGATGAAGGATTTCTTTAAAAATTGTCAAATCAGTAATCAGGAAAAGATTGCACAAATAGAGTGCATTAGCACTGTTGCCTTGTAAAATCAACTAAAGAAATTGCCTCAGAGAAATGGAATGATTCTGCTACTGCAAAACACAATGATTTGTGTGGGTGGAGGAGCTCAGCCAGAATCCAGTTTGAGTGAATTATAGGTCTTTATAACCAAGTACTTAGCTGAATTTTTTTTTTTAATTTGGTTTTGCCATCATGTCAAATTTACATGTTTGAGGTATAATTAGCCAGTCTGATTACAAAAAAAAAATTACTATAATTTAAAAATATAAATTAACATAAAATGACAAGCATTAAAAGTTAATATCAACTCAATGTTCATTCTTTTGCATTCAAATGAATCTTATTAAGTTATTATGTCCATCTAAATATCAGTATAATTTTCAAGTAATACACAATGTGTTTCATAATCTGCCTCTCTCTCTAGCCCTCCATTACCTCTATTGTTTCTCTACAGTTTGTTACCCCAAGAAACCATTTTAAAATGGCATTGTTTCATTTTTCACATAAAGTGCATAACTTGAGCTTAGAAATACAATTTTGATGCGCCCCAGTCCTTTAGTGACCATGTGTTGACTCTAAATATACTGGTACAGGCAATGGCCTTTTTTGAAAAGCACATAAAGAAGCAATAACTGAATTTTAACAAGCAAATCAACCCAATTGGTTTAGAATTATGATGCTTGGCTTTCTAATGCATATTCAGAGTGGTAGAAAAGAAAGTACGGAATTTAATTGTACCATAAAACTGTCATGAGAAAATACATACTGAATATCAAGCAGGATTACATTTCTTCTGTAGTGATCATCTCTGGAAAACTGTTTAAAGAACTGCTGCATTTCTAATGCTGTCTTTCTGGTCAGAGAACAGTTCTAAGAGCTACATCACTGAAAAAAGTGACAAAATACGATTCATTTGGTTCGTCCTATAGAGTTGAATGTTTCTGCACAAACTCTGGTATTAACGTCTGTCTGGTTCAAAAGGCAGAATAGTGAAAAAAGTAAAGCAGCTCCTAGAGTGTTTTCTGGTTTTACAACAGTAGCACAAGACCAATAGCGGTCTGGAAGCTACAAAATCAGAGAAGTATTGCCAGATATTTGCAAGGGCCCTTTGAACAGTTTGTATTATTTATTTGCCAGACAGCATAATCATAACATTTATACTGTCCCTCATTACATGTGGAAACACACCTTATCATAATTTCTATTACACTGTGAGCAATTCATTTTATGCACATACATGAATTCAGCCACTGAAGCTATTTTTAATCTTCACACCTCTTTAAGAAAGTAAAATGAAAGGCTGATATATGCAAATAGAATCATTGTATACGACATGGGATGTGTACACGTATGTATCCACCAAGACATCTCTGAAAAATGAGATTTCATATTTTACTAAAGTGTTTTTGCATCTGTCATGCTGCCTCAAACTGACTCAAATGTCTTGGAGTCCAAGGAAACAATCCTGAACTAACTTGGATGGCCTTTAAACTGAGTCCTGCCTGTCACTACTGATTTCACCAAGCTGAAGATAGAGATGAGCCCATTAGGGAATCAGTCAATTAAATATACTGATCATACTTGCAGTTACATACATTTAAGTGCATAACTAGTTAGTGCAATCTACTATGATGACAACTAATGATCCACAACCATTAAAGAAAAATAATATTAATGATGTTGTGCCTTGTCACTGCACCAAGAGTAAGTTTAAATAAGAGAAGATACTGTTCTCCTCATTATTTCTCTAGGCATTTATTTTACCAAGGAAGAAACTCTGTTGTGGGGTCAGTATTTGTAGGCTACTTGGGTTTTTTTATTTTTCTTTTTTTTTAAGAGAAAGATATCATTCCTGTACTATTTTTGTGTATGACGGTATTGAGAATATGTTCTTTACTGCCAGTTCCTTAATCTCAAAAGCACAGGACCCAGTTTGAAAATCTGCTCGAATATCCTTTTGTTAAATGATACATTCCTCCTCTTCCCAATATGATGGCATGGCAGTGGAGAAGTTGTGTTTGTTGTGTCCAACTCTGCTTCCAGAGCTGATTGAAAGCAGGAGCTGTGGGGGTGCATAAAAGCATTCTCCTTACTGTTCAGAAAGAAGTAAAATCTGAATTGAATTCTTTGGTCCAGCTGGTGCTGACACAAAAAAAGTTTTCATCAGGCAGAAACAAAAATCCATCATGAAAAAAAATTGTTTCGTGAATTTGCAGGAAGACACTTCTGAGGAATTCTGTCATCTGTCTCCAGCTGAGAAGTCTTCTCATCATCTGCCAGTGACCTTGTCGGTGACCCCTGTGAGCTCTGGAAGATACAGAAAATATCCTGATAAGCAAAACTGGCTGACCAATAAAAAAAGAACAATTTAGCCAGTGATGATCTTGACCTCACAGACAGAGATCAGTGTGTTCATAATAAGTGACTTAACTAGTTTGCATAACTTTCTCCTTGCTGTGATTTGCATTACTTGAACTTGAAGGCTGGCCATGCCTAACCAAGTGCCTTGAGTCTTTAGACCCCTGTGGGATGTATTCAGTGGTGAAACTTCTCATCTGTTCTTTGCTTTTCAGTATGCCAGACCAGAGTGCAGTCTCCCTGTCAAATCAATGAAAAATAATACCTAATACTGGGACACATGGGTGCTTCTACCCTCAGGCCACTACTTAAAATCCAGCACAGTGTCCAGTTCAATTCTCCTCCAAAGGCTGTTACCAAGCAACAGGTATCTGATGGTCTGGTTTCACTGAGAAAGTTGTATTGGTCCTTTTCTGGGGAAAATGTGCTTATATGGCTGCTGATGTGCCCTTCTCACAGCAGAAATATGGAATTCCTGAGGGACTCCAGAGAGCAAATTGCCATTTCAACCCTGAAGCAAGTCCTTCCACAGCATGTTTTGTTTGAGGCACAGGCCTGTGTGCCCCAATCTTGGTTCTCTTATGGCTTTTTTGGAGGACAATAGGACTCTCATCAGGGTATTTTGTGAGAACACTGAATAGATTTTGAAAGAAAATGCTTCCATTTTTTCCAGCACATACTAAGGAAACAATATCATATCTGCAATACCTAAGCAATTCACCATTTATATTTCTAATATCTTTTTGTCGATATGCAGTCTTGGGCATTTTGAGAGGACCTGTGGTCTCCTCCAAGCAGGTGAGAATCTGAGAGAAGCAAGAGGCACTGTGAGAGGAATGGGGAGAGCTGGTAGCTGGGGCAAGACCAAACTGAAACAATCCACTCACAGTGTTTGGATCACATGTCCTGTTTCCTACTGTGCATATGGTTTTGGGTTTTTTTCTTAAACATATAGACCATTAGCAAAAGCTTCTCTCATCTGACAGGTGGAGGCTGAACCAGGGAGACTGGGGAAGGGGATATATAGAAAAAAGGTTGCAATTACATTGCATGTGATGTAGTAACATACAGAGCACGTGTGCTAAGAGAGGTGTGACCTCCCAAAGAAGTAAATTCTTGCACACTACTTTCAGACATTCCTCCATTCCCCAGATCTCTGAGAGAGGACACACTCAAATACTCGTTTTTCTTCCCACAGTTGGAGTTGGATGCCTTTGTTCTTGAGCAAGTCTTCCCCACGAGTTTCAGCACACCATGGGACAATGTGGTGTGCTGGTGAGCCAACACTCTTGTTAGCTGGGAAAAAACTCCCCTTGAGCTTCCTTCAGAGCAAACTACAGACCATTACCAGCACAACAGAGTTACAGAAACTACCTTGTTAAAAGTGTGGTGGTGTGCTTGATTACATTTACATTCATCATTAATTGCTGGCACTGCTGAACATATGAAAAGATAATTATGACAATGGTGCTGGTTATTTTTAAATGGCCATATGAATATACATTTTTTAAATGACAACGTTAAGTGCATGCCTTTATCAAATGAAAAATGTATGCCTGCTATTCATTCATTAGCAAAGAATTTGCATCCACAGTAAAATATTTAGCTTTGGGTGAAAGAAGGTTCATTACTCTTCTGAAGCAAAAGTGCAGAATGAAGTGGAAATACTCAGTTTTTGTTGGCAGTGTGCTAGAACATTGAGAAACACAGCTGGGAGTGCTGAGGACCCCAAAGATTCCTAGTGCCTATGACCCAGATGTTGTTTGTGCCTCTGCTACTCCCATCAGCAGAAGGTCAATGTGTTTGTGTAAGGGAAGGACAAACACACCACTCTGTGTGTATTGAATTTTTAAAAATATATAATTGAAAATATACACTGAGACCTGTTTCAAAGCATACTAGCAGGGCACTGAAAGTTATGTTCTGAGACCCTCTTAAGCTCCTTACTTCTTAATCTGCTGTCAAAAAGATTGCTGACTGTCCTTTTGGTGCAATGCAAGAGTTAGAAGGTTGAGTGATAAGACTCCTGATCTCTCTGTCACAGATACTGACATTGACCCAAAGGTAAAAGGTCTGTGAGTACTTAGCTTAGGAAAAAAACTTCATTGTCCAGCAAGAAGAAATGAAGAAATCTGTGAATATGCATGTTTCAAAGAGTGTAATTGAATATTTGTGACTCTCGGGCAGGCAAATTAGCAAAATAGAGGAGATGAACAATGAGTGTGTAGGGTGGGGGAACATCATGCTGGAAGTCTCCAGCAGTGTGATCTCTATTTGCAATGCTAATTTCCTACTCTGGAGTCTCTGAGCAGCAGTAACTTAAAAAAATGTTCTTCAAAAATCTCTTTCTTCATGTACACTGAACTGACATGGGGCAGTGAAAGTGTAGAACAGGTCCTTACACAGTTACTGCCAGCATGCAATGCACTAGCATTATTGTCCAAGAACATGTGCCCTTCAAACCTTCTGTTATTTCCTGGTTTTGAGAAATTCTATGAAAAATTGAGGAAACTTTTGGCAAATTCCAATTAAATATTTTTCTTTGTGATTTCTTTCTCCAGACAGTCCTATGATGTACTTGGTGAGGCAGCAAGGCCCCAACACTGAAAATGTGGGTTTAATTAGTAACAGTGAACTTCTCCTACATGCTGTCACTAAGCTCTCTCTGAGGTGTTTTACTGGTGGTAGGACTGCTTTTATCACCACAAGGATATGTGCAAAGCCCATTGAAGTCAGGGCATATTAACAGGCACTGTGAAGGCAAAAATGACATCCCTTGAAATGGGAGCTAGTAAGACACTTCTGAAGCTGTCATTCTGTGTTATTTGCTGAAAGCTGGAACTTCTTCAGACTAGGTGACAGTCCAGAGGGAACACATATTTTTCAAAAAGTTCTTCAAAATTCATTTCTATATCATGTAATGATAACAACAATAACTTTCCAGTGTATTCTGGCTAACAAGTCACTTGCAGTTTTGCCAGTGACATTCAGTGCAATTGGCTCAACCTCACAGTGAAGGAAACCTTACAATAGCGGCTCAGTGAAATAAGAAGAATGAACTCTTCTCGTTCCTAAAGACTTTAAATCCTCCAAACACTTTCTTTATCCTTGTTCTCTTTTGGAGGTGAGTGGAATTCATCCTCGTTCCTGGACTTGCAGCAGAGCTCCGCTGCCTGGGTGATTGCACACGGGATTTGGAGATCAATCAGGATCCAAACCAAGCCTCAGCATCTCAGTTCCTTTCTGCAGTAAGTGCTTCTTTTACATGAAAAAACAGAAAGCTATGCTGTTGAAATCAATGACAAAACTCCTGCTGCCTTCATAGAGGCTCATTGTCATTCTAAAAAGTGATGGTATGTTTAGTGCTACTAAACAAAAAGCTTTAATAGGAATCTCCTAGCAAACTACTGCCTCTGAGCAACATCAGCCTTGGAAGCCAAAGCCCCTCCCCGTCTTTTTTTACTGTAACCCATTGCTGAGCATGACCCTATATGCCATGGAGTAGCCCTTTGGCCAGTTTGGGTCAGCTGTCACAGCCATGTCCCTTCCCAAATTCTTGTACATCCCCAGCCTACCCACTGCAGGGTTATGAGAGGGCAGAGCAGGAAAGAGAGAGGGGCTTGATGCTGTGCAAGCACACCTCAATAATAGTCTAAATGTTGGTGAGTTCTGGACATTTTCCTAACTACAAATCCAAAGCTTAGCATCATACAGGCTAAGAAGAAAGTTAACTTCCCTTGGGGCAGACCTGTTAGAGTATGACATGATATTTAATTGTATTATCCTGGGAGTGGGGAAAGCCTTACTGAAGCCTTATTAAATAGAAAAATTGATCTGTTCCTTTGTGGAATAAATAGAGGACACAGTACTGTTGTACCCCAGAGCTCAATGCTACCTTCAAATCTGGCAGACATTGAGACACAGGTTCTCAAATGTGGCTGCTCTGTGTCTGAGGGGTTTCATGGACTAAATCTGCGTATTCTTACTCTGACACTTTCAGTTCACATCATATTTGCTGTAGGTACATGAACCATCTGTGTACCACACATGTCATTAAATTGGTAGACCCTGCAGCTGCCAGATTTCTGGCTAGTCAGACAAAGCTACTGTGTAGGTATTCCCAGAAGTTGCCACATATCTGGAAGTCCAGCAAATGCAACAATCTCTTTCCTTCCTCAAAATTTTCCCAGCTAAAATTTTCTGAAAATAACCAAATATACAGCCAACAATCTGATATATGGTACCACATTTTCAAGAGCATTTTCTGTTTTACAGTTTATTGTTTCAGGGGAAGTGATTTATGAGAGACAGGTGAAAAAAATATGTGTGCTTTATACCTAGAAACAGTGTTTACTCCAGTGTTTTTTTAGTTGATGTGCCCAGTATTCTCAACAGAAATTTTTGTTGCAGACTTTGGTGAATGTTGAGTGTGCATAATGTGGGCTTGAGAGAACAATACGGTACAAAAGATGAGCAGTTACTGCTCACTGCAAAGAAAAAATTAAGAAAAGGAGGCTAATTATGTGCTATATGTTCAAAACCAGAAAAAATGTCAGTAATGTGTAAAGTCTTCTAATTTTCTCTTGTGTGCTGCTTTGCAGGCTGTCTTTGTAAGCTTGAGTAACTAGTGAAACCCCTCCTAGCATCTACTGCCTGGACACACCAGAGCATAGCAGCTCTGTTGCACATTTATCTAACTTGGTGGTCAATATGAAAGATCTGTTTCATTCAGCTTTAGCATAAAGAAGAGTGGAAGCACATAATTGTACAAAAGGATTCCCATCACACACTTCACCAGCCTGAGCTCATGAGCATTGGGGATTTCTCCTTTTCTCTTATGTACTGCTTTTCCTGCCTGGGTTCCCTTGTGCCTAAGTAACTTTGGGAACAGCTGGAAAGTCCTGCAGAGAGCTGATGTGGAGATGTCCTGTACTTCCAGCTCCTGTGGGCTGCAGTCAGAGTTGTCCCTGCTCAGTGCCAGGGACAAGGCTGCATCAGGAGTAGGAATGGATGGACCCCACTATGCCTAGCTTAAGGAATGCACCCACAAAAAAAAACCAAAACAACAAGTTAGAGTCAGTCAGTAAAACTGTATAAAATTAGCAGTGATATTTAGGGAACACATTGCAGAATGGAAAGCGGACTCGAATATATATTTAATGATGCATAGGACAAAATAGGACAAAAGTTCTTTTTTTTTCTTGTTAGAGAGATTTAGACAGAAAAATATCTTTTTCCCTCTTTAATTTCTTCTTCTCCGAAGAGAAACAATCCAGCAAACCCTTGAAAATTTGCTAACAGCTTAGGCTAACAATGACACAGTCAGAGGCAGGGCTTTTTCCAGAAGGCCCTGAGTCCATGCAGTGCAGAGGATAATAGTGAATCAAGGCAAGAAAGAATATCCATTTTGTCTGAAAGGGTTGTAGTTCATTTGTTAGTCTGGTCATGCTAGACATCCTATAAAGCAGGTATGATCCTTACCATCAGCTTCAACACCTTGTCTGCACTCACTGGTTGATTGATCTGTAAAACTCCTCTTGGCTTCCAGGAGTTGGAAAAAATCATAGAGCAAGGTCTTGCAATTGAAGCTTGCAGCATGAAACACAGGCAGGAGGAAGGATAAAGTGAGGTTGTGCAGAAATATAATAAATCACTTGTTTTCTAATTTCTACAATTTTTTTTGTTAACATTTTTGTAATGCTTTAACACCACTAAGGGAATGGCAGAGAAGGGGAGAAATTATAGACTAGGAGTATCCAAAAGTTTGGAAAGGTAATTTAGGGAAACTTGTCCAAACAGAGTTTAACATCACTGGGAGCAGGTTGAGGGCCAGCAGTTGACAGCATTTTTTTTTCTGGGTGAAAGTCAATAAACACTGCTCATATAGCAGACCAGTACTTTGCTAAAAGTCTGTATCTTTGTTTGTTTGCATGTATTTTTCATACTGTTCATGAAAGTTCCAATTGAAACCACTTTTCAAAGGAATTAAGTTCCGTGACCATGGGTTACTACTACATGGATTTGCTTGGTTTCATACCCAGTGAGACAGTGTTATTGATTCATAAAATTAGGGCTTTTGATTTCATTGAATGTGAATGTGGGTTGATTAATATTTACACACTCCTCTGAGGTGCATGGTGCTGTGCAGACTGTAGAGATTACAAGATCCCTGCCCTAGTATGCTTACAAAACAGACAACACAATGAATTACATTGGCTAAGAAGAGTCACAGTGGGGGTGAAAAGGGAAAGGAAACAACAGAAAACAAAAGAAAGGGAATTTGTTTCATGAAATACTCATTATTTACTAAGCATGTCCATCAGGTAATTAGATTCCATTTGGCTTTTATTTTGGATTTGTTTTTCACTTTGTTTTGTTAGGTTTAATGATGAGGCATGGGTGAGATAGTGCATAACACTAGAGCTGAGATTAATGATGAAAGGCCAAGAGAAAGCTGTGGCTCTTGAGGAGGGATTTCAGAAAGGAAAGCATTTGCTTTTGCTCTCATTAGAAGCAGGCAGGCTCAGGCACAGAAGAGTTTCACACTTGCGTGAAACTTTAAATTAACCACATGTGTAAGTCTTTGTGGGAATAGGGGACTAATTGGGTAGATTAGAATACAATTAACTGTGAAGTTTGGCTGGCACTAACTGACAGTGTTCAAAGAGTGGAAAAGCTGATAAAATCCTGCCTAGTTAAGAAAATAGCTATGAAGACATCTGGGAAGGGAAGGGGACCCTTTGCCGTTACAGGATGAGTGCCAGCAACAGAAGCACAGGTGAACTTGGTGCTCCCTATTGTTGCTATGGCCTTACTCAGCTACACCGATTTTATTTCCAACATCTTTTTGTTATCTCATATCAACCAAGCCCACTGCTGACCTGTAGAAACCTCCATCATCCTCAGACTTCACAAACAGGAAGATACTGTGCTGCCCCAGAGCTGGTAGGGTAGGGATGGCTCAGAAGCACCTTCTCCAGAATCTAGCACCACACCATCACAAGGTCTCCTGAAAGGTACTAAATTCTTTGAACTACTACTTTAGGACATGATCACAGTTATCCAAGTGTTAAAACTTTGTGGGTATATTTCTTGAGCATTCAGTCATCTAATGAAATATAGATAAAAAGTCCTGCCAGAACTTTCTAAGAGATACCAGGTAGTTTATTTGATTCATACATAAAATTTAGTAATACATTAAAAAGGAGTCTCTTTCCAAGGTATACATATTCCACCTGTCAAAGATGTAAAAACCCTTCTTCATATTTTTGAATTGTTTCAAATTTTATGAATTCTTAAATGAAAGGCTGACTTTCCTAAGGTCATCTGCCAGATAATACGATTTATAAATACAGTTTATATGCCTGGTATCTGCAGAAACCTGGACTTCATGCTGTTCAGTCTTACTTAATTTGCAAAACACTTGTGAAAAGTGTTTAAATATTTTATCTTTTGTAAGGATAGCATGGAAGAGTTGGACCCTGTATTTGAATCTCTTTGACCTTCAGTGGTTAAATGCCCTTTGCAGTGTCTGAAGCCCTTTGTGTCTAAACAATCTCTGACTGAAGGAGTGTCTTGGTTTTGCTTAGCCAGGTTTTGGTGTGTGTGTGGACTATGGGGTGGCTTCTGTGAGAAGCTGCTGGCTTTGTCAAACTCCCCATTGGACAACAAAATCTTTTGTAAAAGTGAAGCCCTGAGTGTTTTGTATTAATGGTGCTTCACGCTGACCTTATTGCATGTTGTCAGATGAAGGGCCAATTTCAAGAACTTCTTTGCCCTGTCAAGTACTTACCCATCTAAGAAATATAAATGAAACCAGGGTGCTTCCTGCTTCAATACAGGCTGAGCAATAAAGACAAGAGCTCCCTGATCTAGTCCTGAAGACTAGATAATAAACAGAGAGGAAACAAAGCTTTCTTCTGTGTTATCTGAATTTTATGATAATGTGCTGGTTTTCCACACCATCTCTGATGGTTAAAATTCACTTAAGAAGAGTGACCTCTGATTTTTATGTACAAGATATAAAGAAATGTAGCAATATGATTATATTTGTATAACATAATATAAACACGTTCATGAAGGCAATCTCCATAAATGTAAGCTGCTGTTGAAGTAAATGCTCTTATTTTAGTATATTTCTGTTGCTATGTGTTTTCTATTTCCTTACTCCTATTTGAGCCTGCCAATCTGCATCCTCTATACTTTCCAAATTAAAGTAACTTCTTCTTTTTGCCAGAATCTTTATTAATTTTTATCATTAGTCTGTTTGGTATTACATTGCTTTAAAAAACTCATGTTAAAGATTAATCTGATATGACTTTGAATTACACTAATGGTCACAAAAGGCCTGAATATATTGTGTATGTTCCAGAATATAAAGCCCTATGTGTAAATATTTCACCACTGGATTCAGCTAGAGTAACTTATATACAACCTGGGTGCATTCTCATTTTAAACACAGCTTTTCCATTGCTATGAACAAATGGCAAGATGTTTACAGTTGAAGTAAGTGAAATTCTTGTCCCTCAAGTTTTCACTCATTTGAAATACACCGAAATAATTTTTTTAAATACGCCTTTTCACAATACATATTTTAAAAATCCCCCAAACTCTGACAGTCAAATAGGACTTTTTTTTTCTTTTTGCTGACATAAACATCAGTTCTTAATGTGGATTCAAGCATTTGACTAATTTAAAATTTATTTTTAAACTACTGTGAGGTTTATGTTTGAAAACAGCTGCTGAGCATGGCCCTGTAGCTACCTTTAGCAATGTTTTATTATCTTGACTAAGCTTGTAATGGTGATTCTCTGCTCTACCACTGACATCTTAATGGCTGCATCACCAATACTGATGTTGTAGGAAGTATGTGGGACTGACTTTTACATCTATAATGATATGGTAATGTGAATCATTACACTGTCAGTGGTGGTTTATTGGCATTATGGTTTAAGATTATGAGGGTATTACAATGTCAGTGCAAACAAATACTGCTGCTTTTAAAGTAAGCAGATGAAAGACAGAAAAGTGCTAAAATAATTGTAATATTAAATTCACAATAGCAAGATAGTGTTTGCTTAAGGCAGCCCCTACCCTAAATTAATGTGTTATCTGCATAATTCAGCAATGCATACTGTGCAGGCATCTCCTGGTGATTCCACAGCATCAGGCAGAAATAACAAATGACCCAGGGTAAATATGTTTGCCCATTCTGAGCATTATGGAATTCACCTTAATTTTAGACCCTATCAACTGAAAGATCAGAGCCTGCAGTCAGAAACTGTCTGATACAGGGCAGAATACCTCTGAATTTCCAAAGCCAACAGTGTACAAAATGGAGTGTTGTAATTGTTGTTGCTGTTGTTTTTTGTTCTTGACTTTTTGGTTCCAAAAGGAGGCTGGTTAGAAGCAGAAATAGGAAACAGCAGAAATCAGACAATACTGTCTGATAAGACAGTGATTTAGATTTCCAGATCTAAACATCAGATCTGTGAACACAAACTCTGGTAAGACTGCAAACTGATCTGAAATTCACATATTGAGGTTTCCAGAAGAGGATTTTGAAATGCATTTGAGAAAAGTCTGTTCCCATGGAATCCCTATTTGCATGCTCCATCAGGCTTTCTTATCTAAACTCTTCCCACAAAATAAAATGAAAAAGAACAATTTTCAATAGACTTGATAGTAAGCACTTTGATAACACTTTGCAGGATATTTGTAGTAGTCATAGTAAAGAACTGCTAAGAAAGGACTAAAAAAATCAGTTTTACATAGATTTTGTGTTATGAGGGACGTGGTAATTTCTATTGATAAGAATAAGCAGGTTTATCTACATAACCAATACTGTGGTGCAACAGGAATAAATCTATGAAGCAAATCAGCTGGTGCTGTGGATCCAGCAGCCCAGCCCCATTCTTCATATTTTGGAGATTTGCTGCAGATTAGTTTGTACCTGCCTCTTGTGGTCTCAAGGACTCAACAGTGGTTATGAAGGGAGAGGACCCATGTACTTCTAGATTGCATCCTTTGCAATTAGGTTTATCTTAAAACTTTTACCTTAGTTTTATCTGAAATGAATCCAGTTCATGCCTGTATAGCTCTGCACACAGTCAAACACCTCTAAATCGGTGCAGTCAGGAGGTTTGCTTCATGGATGTGTGTCCTGGTTTCGAACAGATTAGGGAAAAAAACCTCCCCTAGAAAGCAAACCTCCTCCCCCCCCTTCCCCCAACCCCGGGGTCGGGAAGGAAAACCTCGGAGGAAAGTGGAAAAAACCTGTTTATTTACAAAATAACACTCCCCAACACAGGAAAGGAAAAAAAACAGCCCCAGATGTTACTCAGGCAGTCGCTGTGAAGGGAGGGCGCTCAGCTTCTTTTACAGACTCACGTTCCCAGAGCGGGTCCTGAGCCGGTCCGGTTCTTCGGTGACGGGGAAGAAAGAAAGGGAGAGAGAGAGAGAAGGCAGCGAAACAGCCAGCAAAAAAAGCAAGCAAGAAGCGAGCAAAGCCGAGGCGGCCAAAGCCGAGAGCGAGCACAGCCGCCCCGAAAAGCGAAAGCAGCCAGCCGCGGCAGCGTCCCGCCGAGAGAGAGACGGGGGGCAGCGGGGGGAACCCGCCGCCCTAGGCAAAACAAACTCCAGAGAACGATTGGGATACGAGGCACCGTCACCCTAGGACAATGTGTTACTGATCCATGCTAAACACCAACAGAGATCACAGAATATTCTGAGCTGGAAGGGACCCACAAGAATAATCAAGTGGGTCTTAAGTCCATACAGGGATCAAACCCATAAGCTTGGTGTTACTGACATGCTCTGACAAACTGAGCTAATATCAGAGGATGTGCACCAAGTGAATCACATGCTCCTTATCCAGTCCTACCAATGTGAATTTCTTGTGTAGATCTGATGATTCTTTTGCTCAGTGTCCTCCTATCTCCGGTGTGACACTGGTGGAAAATGAGAGCTGATGAAACTCTCTCAGCCTTGAATTTGAGGACAGGGTCAATTCTGCAGAGTGTTCCAAGTGCAACAGGACTGAAGGAGCAGGAGGCAGCAATTGTAAGTATGTATGGTGATGTATAGACCAAGGGTAGAGGATACAGATGAACATTTCTATTGAGCCTAATCCCCTATTAACACTGATTTTACAGAGCTCTGAATAATCCTGCTGTAGAACTGATCATTGAATCTTAAAAATAACTGAAGTGTTTTCCCTTCTTTCACTCAGAGGTGATACCAGAAATCCATGCTTCTCACAGTTAGAAGCCTTTTAATTTCTGCATGAGGTTTGTTCACACAAGTATATACCCATTTAATCCTGGGTCAGCCTTGGATCTGTGGAAAAAAGGTCTGGCACTGGTAAGTCCACCAGGATGACTTCTCCTTACTGGAGCTTGACCCTGCTGGAAATACTGGTATATCCTCAGATTCCTCTGGGGTCTTTTTATTGCCATAATATACTGGCACTTCACAGTCACCATGCACTCACCTAGTATATCCAAGCTTCTCTTTTCTCTTATTTCTAGTAGGGTGATCCCAGCTTTTAACAGAAACTTTTTCTGTAATAGAATATCTTTACAGGCATGACCTTTCATGTCTTTTATTAAATTCTCTCTGTTACTGAAATCTTCAAGGTTACTCAGCCCCTATATGACACTTCACTCTGGATCTTTTCTGCAAAGAATGCCTCAGCAAATTTTAGCAATGTACCTATTTTTCTTTTTTTCCCCCAAACCTTGTTAATGCATAAAAATCCCTCCAGCCCAGGATTTAATAATTCCATTACAAACAAGATCATCTCTCCTTCTGCTAATTATCTATGCACTGTAGAAATCTCATATTAATGTCCATCTTTTACTTTTTAATAAATAATTTCTCATTTGACATTGATGCTTATAATTTCTGAATAGCTCTGTTTAATCTGTCCTGAAAATAATACACAATACCAAAGAGTTTAACATGTAAGCTTCTAAGCAGATGCTATTAAAAAGTTGAGCTACTTTCAGTTGAGCAAAGTGCTCTACAAAAACATGAGGCCCATGCATAAATCACCAATTCTGGCCATGTATCTGTTAGGAATAGTCATAGCCTTCCTCTTAATCAAGGCAGCAGTGGACGTTTTACCACTGAAATGTTTTGAGAAAGTTTTAAGAATCTGGAGCCTCCAAAAGAAGCACTTTGTGGGCAGTCTGGTCTGATGATGAAGGAGATGATGAAGAAGTTTTTGCATCATTCACCTGTGTTGTCAGGATCATTTCAGGTTCTGCTTATCTTCTGAACTGGATATCCGATTTCCAGTTTTTGGTTTATAATATCAAAGGTATTACCACAAGACTTAGTGAAAGTAACAACAGCAACAGCAACAACCCCCCCAAAGAATTAATAACATTACTGTTAGACTAAGCTCATTGTTCTTATATTAAAGGTGGAACTGTTCTTTCAAGATCCAGAGTAATCATATGGCAAATAACTGCAGAATTTCGAGAGTTCTCTTCAGCCTGAAGAACAGAACAGTTCAGCAGCTACTTGTTGATCACTGTTAATGCACTCAGCAGTTGGTTATTTGCAGGTAACTGTCTTCGGTTTGCCACCATCAGAAATGTTTTGTTAGTAAAGAATCAACAGTAGTGTAGGCTTTGCCCAAAGGCAAGTTAACTGTGTATTGACTGAGCTGGTGGCTTGAGTGATATCTGAGGATTGCAGCGTCAGGATTGCTCTGCAGAGTCTCTGCTTTGGTTTTTGCAGTCATATTTAAAAGGGGTTTAATCCAAGGTCGAAATCTGTAAAATGGCACCGAATAGTTAATTTTCATTGTTAAAGCCTGGATGGACTATGATTGGAAATTAATCCTTGACGCTGGAGATATGGAAAAGGTCTGTGAACAGGCATCTTTTGCACATCATGGTTTTCCTTTTGTAGAGGTTGTCAACTTTTTAAAGGTGCAAACCAACCAGAGGTGTGAACCTTTGTAGACATTTCTCATATACAGCTCCTTCTATAACATGTAGTTTACCTTTTCTTAATCACCTTTTGCACACTCTTCAGAAGCTGGGCACAAACTCCTAGAGGGTCTCTCAATCACTGGCTGAGCTAACTGTGTTTGGTAATGAAGGTATTTTATATTAAGAGATTCTGTTTTCAGCTTGGAAGGTCATTAATCCCATCATAGGCTGAACACTTACGTAGTATAGATAATAGTGAGGATTGAGGTAGGAAAGGGAGACTGTTTGTGTTACTGCTCTGGAAGCAGGAACAAACTGAACCTATGAGGCCAGAAACTGGACTGGTACCTGCTCTCTGAGGAAGGCAGAAATGCTGTTCCAGTTACCATGCATCCAAGAAAGGAAAGTTCAGAACAAGAGCAAATTATGAAAAGTAAGATTGTAGATATTGGGAGGAATTAGACTAAAGGAGGAATGTGGAGAGGAGAAAAAGGAGATAGTGCATCCTTTTTCAGAGATGTGGGAATCCAAGAGTCTTCTTTTCAAGAGGTAGAAAACATATCTATGACAAAGCTTTGTAATATTCGATTAACAATTATATAATTTTTAAGAATTCATTTGTGAAAAGATTTATACAGCAAACCTCTGGGCAAGATCTATGGAAACGACAGAGGCAGGTGCCAGCAAAATGGAAAAGAGAGCTTCAGTGGCTAGAGTAGGAAGCCTGCAGTGTGGCATAATATGCCTGGCACGTAGATGCATATGTATGGCTCATCAGGTCTTTCTCTTTGCCTCTGTCTCAGTGAGGGGTAGCTAGTTATCTCACCCACTGACCTGTGTCTATCAGCAGGCTGCTTGGCACAGGCAGACAGGAAACTAAATCTTCCCTGCAATGGGAGAGGTGGGAGTGCTGTGAGGGACTGCGTGACACGGTCAAATAAAACGCCCAAGCAGAGTGAGAGCCTGTCTGCAATGCCTAGAAAAATCTTCCCCGTTTTCTTCAGTCATTGTATCCAGCTGAGAGCAAACAGCCCGAGCTCTGTCAGCTCAGCCAGGGGAAGTGTTCAGCAGAAATTGCTGTATAAAGTGCAAGGGACATGAAGGAGGGCACCAGTGGGCTCTAACGTGCCATGTGTGTCTGGGGTGCCAGAACTGGCCTCCCACTCATTTCTCAGCAAAACAAACTGAGCTTGAGACCTTACAGTCCCTTTCAAAACCCCAAGTTGTCCCAGCACACAAACACAGGTTTGCAGCTCACTTGCACCTGGAAGCATTGCCCTGCAAACCTATTGACATGATATTGCAGCTAGCTTTAGGAGAAAATTAATTTTCCCTGAAAGACCCAGCTAGCATATCTATTTTTACAGAGTGAGTCAAAGAAGGAGATGTTAGTAATTTTCAGACCTCTACTGACTCTGAGCAGGTCAGACTGACAAAGGCAAAGCTACTTCCAGGGATCCACAGCCCTCTTCAACAGGATCTAGGCTGGGGAACCATCAGGTCATTTCACATACCAGGAGGCCACAGCAAAGCCATTGCACACCAGCGATTTTCAGTGACTAACAAATTTGATTATATTCCAACTACTGAACTTAAGTTCAAATGATTTTGCACTCCTCAAGCTGACCCTTGCTCTTATTGCTCTGGTGGACATTATATGCATAACCATACCCTCATATGGATAAGCATGCACAAATAAATCAAGAGCTGATAGTACAGGGTCAGCATCCTACTTCATCCAGTAGATGAAGCATCCCTCCATCTGAGACAGTGTTACCCTCATCTGCCAGACCCTAACTCAGCCCAGGGAGAGATGCAGAGGTCAGGCTGTGTTGGTACGTGATTTGCTTAGGCATACTGATTAAAGAGGCAGCTGAGGATTTTCAATGTAAACCTTTCAAAGCCTTCCAGAGGGTAGGGTGCCTAATTCTATATAATTCTAATAAGGAGTGACTTTCCAAATCCCTCAAGATTACAGTGTTCCTAAACTTCAAAGGAAAATCCATTTATAGTTTACTCCTGAAAGCTGTTGAGATGGAATTTTGACGTGGAGTTGTCATTAGGTTAAGAGTATTCAGAAAAAATATTACCAACTTTGTTGTAATATCAATAAATTGTCTTGCTTGTGTTTTGCACACTTTTCTACTCATCGTTTCCAATCTACTCCATAGCATTATTAGGGGCTTCCATTTGGGACTTTGGATTTTTTTTTTTTTTTCCATAGAACTATCAGTAGTGTTGAAGATGATAGTGAAAAGTTAGGAAGTGGAAAGCTGGCACTGAGAGTCAGTTTTAGGGTTATTGAGTAGGGCAGTTGGTGTGTAAGTGGCATGGAAGGTGGTCTGTGTTGTGTCACAGCTCATAGCTGCACAATGCTCATCCTCTTCCTTCTTTTCTCTAACATAAAATTAAGAAAATAAATTTTGGAAATGAGAAGTTCAAATATTAAATGTGTTGAATTGCTTGAAAAGTTATGTTGCTCTTCAATGCAGCTACATATATCAAGAAGTCACATTTGCAGAATCACAGATTAAGCTGAGATGGAAGGGACCCACAAGGATCATTGAATCCAACTCCTGGTCCAGCACAGGACCATCCCCAAGAATCACACCATGGTGCCTGAAGATGTCCAAACACGTTGTGAACTCTGCCAGGCTGGTGCTGTGACCATTCCCTGGGGAGCCTGTTCCAGTGCCCAGCCAGACTCTGGGTGAGAAACCTTTTCCTGATATCCAACCTAAACCTCCTCTGACACAACTTCAGGCCATTCCCTCGCGTCCTTGTCACTGTCACCACAGAGCAGAGATCAGTGCCTGCCCCTCCTCTTCCCACAGAATAACAATGCTGACACCCAGAGAAGTCTGGTTGCTGATACACAGCAGTTGTTTTTGTTCCTTGGGGTTTTCAGGAGCAATGGTTAAATCAGAATATAAAACCTGTGACTAGAATTCAGCTGAAGGGAGCAGGATTGGCAAGAAACCCAGATTTTTATTTTATTGATGTTTTCCTACTCTTTCTACATGGTTTACTCTTCTAGACAACTGTGATAATGTTGTTTTTTACACAGAAAGATATAAGATGCTGTCATGAACAAAAAACTACAGAAATGATCCTTGCAAGTATCCAGACAAATCCTTCAAGCTGTAGGTGGTGGGATCTTTTGACAGAAACATATTGGAGAGGGAAGAGAAGAAGAGCAAAGCTCCTCTGTTTGAAAGTTGCTTTCCATGACCCAAGGACTACAGACAGACATTTGCAGAAAGCTGTCAGCCACCCATTGCAGCCACTTCAGTGGCCCAACACACCAAAGAGCAGTGCTAGGTTAACAAAAAATACTTTTCCCAAGAAATCAAAGTGGTGATTTCCCCTCTGTTTGATCTCTGCACTTTTCACAGAGAGAGTGGTTTAGATTGCACTACAGGAAAATCAGATTACATTACAAAAATCACATATCTGTATTTGAGTGAAATTACTATAGGTTGTTTAAATCTAGCAAAAGCCCAAGTAGAGCTTTGCAGCTGTTATGCACCACAGCAAGTTCTTGCTGTCTGAGAAATGAAGTTTGCATCCCTAATTTTTTTTCTCCTTTATTAAGGCACTCTCACTGACTCGGCAGCAGTGGGGATCCTTCTGTCAAGACATTTGTTCAGAATCTGTCAGCTGTAACAAGCAAGTCCAATGATTGAATGGGACAAGGGAGTTGTGCTAAATGGTTAAATCTCTCTCACATCTGAATGACACTTGGCAAACACTGACACATTCTCTTATTGATGTGCTTACTAACTACCTTGAATGTTATTGGAAAAGATATATACTCACTGAGGAATGAGAAAAGACATATCTCATTTAAGGCAGAACCCCCATTCTTGCTGCATATATTCTAACACATCTCATCTTGCAGCCAAGAGCCACAGGCTTGCCCATGTCTTCTGTACTGACAAACTGTGATTGGGTTTCTCAGGTAACGTTGCCTAAAGTTGTGTCTCACTAGGTTTCCTTGCTTTTTCTTCTCCTGCACCATAGGTTAAACATTACTAATTCAGTTTTCATGAAATGGCTTCAGTGCCCTTTCTTTTCACAAGGGTGTCTCAAAGATTACTGTGTGATATTCTCTAGCAGTGTGTATGAGCAGGGATTGGCTGGACTGGCTGTGGATCACAGAGGAATTGGAGGTGGCTTTCTTTGCTTTCAAAAGCTTTAATTGCAGCCATGCTTTTTTACATGACCTTTAATTTTGAGGCTAATGGTTTGCTGTGCTGAGACACCAGGCTAGATTATAAAATGGCAACTCATTCATGGGAGACCTACCTGTGCCCACCACCACATAGCCTCATCTCCTGTTTGAGGCAGGCTGCAATCTCTCTCTCACTCTTGGACCAGATGAGCCAAGCAGTCATGCCCATCAGTACCATGATTTATGGTTTGAATTTTGAGTCCAGTAGGCTTAGATAAGCTTCAGGATATGAAATGAGTCTCCTCTCTGGTGGCTGCAGTGCCTGTGGTCCTTGGGGTCTCCCTTCTTCCCTCCCACAGCTGGCAGGCAGGAGGAAAGGATTTGCAGCTTCAGCTCCAGTCCTTCATCCAGCTGCCTGGAGTGGTGGAGGAATGCAAGAAGCACCAGAGTTTGCTGAATTTCCACAGTGACAAGAGAGGTGTGGGGAGGTTGGGTGAGGTGAAGCCTTGTCAGGAATGCATTGTCCCCCCAGGCAGGGCAGCTCTGGAAACCACATGTTCCTCCAAGCCATGGGTAGCTCTCAGTCTCTCCCCACAGGTTGTGTGAGACATGGGAGAGGCACATTCCCAGGTTCCAAGTCTCAGAATGCAAATTTTCAGTCTAAAAGTGGACTCAGATGAGGTAAAAATAAGTGAGGTAAAATCAAATAGAATGAGTGCACAGGTGAGTCATGGTGTCAGACTGTCTTTGGGAGCCTGTGTTCTTGCAGAGCTAATTCCTCTTGGTGATATTAAGGGCCCCAAATCTTATCTGTATATTGACTTATTCATTAACAGTTTGTGTGTATGAATAATTCACCATCTACATACTATAGCTTCACTTTAAATGCATTGCAAAACATATATTAGACAGAGATTGACCTCTACTGTGGTTAAGATCAAGATTTATTGTTCGAGGAAGCTTCAGATATATTGACTTGAATCAAAGCCTGAAGGTTCAATTAAAGTTGATGCTGTATTAACAAAAGGCCACAAGTCACATTTCTTCTGTACTCTGCTTTGTGAAGGGTGTGAGTTCTCTTTCTTTAATTTTTTTCTACTGGGGCTGGAGTATAGCTGTGATCATAAGCTGCTTGCCTAGCTCAGCCTGGCCTTCTTGTTTTATTTAGCTGCCTCTGGGATCCTTGCTAGACCATTATTAATGGTATGTCTTGCTCTAGCCTGAAAATAGTATTTGTGTTTTCATCTACACTGGTAAATGTTTTTCTTTCTAAAGCCATTATTTCAGTGTAATGTGGCAGATCCTCTGCCTTTTTCACTTTAACCCAGGAGCAAGCCTACATTGAAAAAAACACAAAGAAGATCCTATTCCAGTGTGCTAAAATGGAATGGGATTGCTAACAGTAAGGCAGGAGTGGGAACAAAACACTTTGAATTTGCCTCTGCTTTTGTCCCTCAGAGTTGGAGGTAAATGAGGAAAGAATATTTCACAGCCAGGCTAGGGAGTATGACCTCCTCTCTAGCTGCTGCATCTGATAATGCTCCCATTTCTCTCATGATTATTAGTGTGACCTTTTTATCCCTTTCCTTTTTCCTTTTCAAAAAAATGCTCTGGTATCTCTGCACCATCACCGTGTGCTGCACATTTCATTGCTAAGCAACAATCAGCAGTGCACAATCTGGCCATCACACATGAACTTTTACTTTCCTCTCCAAAGCAGAAAAACTTTCCCTCTGTATTGCTGAAGCTCATCTGTGAAGGATGTGCTCCTGAGGTGGGGGTGTGTAGGGAGCCAACACTAAAGAGTTGGTTGTGTGTGCACTCCTGAATTAGACAGGAACCTTAATTAGACAGGAACACACACACTCCTACCCATGCTTCATTTTGGAAGGGATATTGAGGACTAGAGTCACCTCCAGAGAACCAAGACAACACAGATATGAGGATGGGAACTGTGGTGGAAAGAATAATTATTAACACCAAGGAAGAGAGGAAAGTAAAGGCACTTCAATTTCTTTCAATCCAAAGCCCTCCTAAAGGTGCCAACTTGGAGTTTGCATGACACCTTCCTGTACTCCCAGCAGCACAGAGCTAAAACAGGAAAGGGAAACCAAGGAGTGTTCAATAAGAAATGGACCGAGCAGGATCTTGAAATTATCCAAGGTAATGATGAGATTTACAGTTGTTAAGGAGAATAGATGTTTTTTAGTGCATGAATATAAATCTCCTCAGAGACAACTTACTCCTAGACACAAAACACACAAAAGGGGATAAGGAGTAGCATTTTCAAGGCAAATACTTGCCCTCCTTGAAGAATCTACTGAAAAAGCCCCCAGACTACAGATGACTCAATGTCTTGAACTTTCCCAGCTTCAGTTCTGGAACAATAGTATTTCCTCTGATTTAGATTCTGAATCTTTAAATTTATTGCACCACAGAGAAGACACAGAGAAGAAAATCAAACTGACTTGCCAAAGAGATTGTCACAGCCTGATTTTGGTCCAGAGATTCCAACATAAAATGAAGCTGAGTGCTGCATCAGAGGCAATGAGGGCAGATCAAACTAAAGCAAACATTATATAAATATCTCTTACCACACTGGTGGCTTCTTACAGTGTTATGCATATGTTATGCAGCGACATGGTATTAAAAATTTTGTCCAAGTAAAAGGTAGCCAGAAGTTGATACCAGCTAATAGGAATGGGAGAGTTGCTGTAAGCAGTAGTTAGTTATCTACATGAGGTCACTCACCATTACACTTAGCTAGAGTGCCTGAACATATCCATAAATCTTACTCAAAGTTCAGATCCTGGTCTCCCGGTGGATGCTTATGAGTCTCAGTGGGAACTGGTGTAAGATCCTTTGTATGGGACTATAGGGAAAAATTTGCCTTCTTGCCCAATATGAAGCAAGCAGGAGAAATGCCAGTACCTGCAGGACAGATTCCTGATAATGAAGGGTGTCTGATATATTGCTTGTTGTAATGGATGGCTCCAAGCAAAGTGTACTTAGGCTGCTTTTAAGTATCTGCTTTAATTGCTTCATCTTGCACTCAGCTTGTGGCATATGTGGCATCCTCCTGATTGTACAGAACTAGGAGTAGATAACTGCAAACCACAGGCCATTATCTATTGCTTTTCTTCATGTTGAGGGCAGATGGGGAACTTTTGAATCCATTCCTTCTCTTCTGGCCATGACATGTCCTCGGAGAGCAGGTGTTTGCACTGTCTCAGCTAGAATTTAAGGGCATGCTAATGGTTCTTGCTTAGTACACCTATGTGACATGTTCTAAAAACCTTCTGAAAGCCCTTCTGAAAGCAATCTAGGCTGACACAGGTGGAACTGGTGGATACTCTTGCTAACAGAAGAGGCTGCACAGCAACTGTTTGGCTCCTGTCCTTTCCTTGAACAAGTGAATGCTTTAGTATTTGGCTCATTCTTTAAAATATGAATTCCCATCTACAGTGGGTGTGCCAGTACTTTAGATCTGTTCATAAATATCTCAGAAAGCATGGCTTTTTGAGTGGCATGATGCTGGACCTACAAGAGCCAATTAGCAGAGAGATGGTATTTTTATTCCTAGCAACAATTTGGATTAATGCTTTGTGAGAAAGAAGGAATACAAATGATAAAATCCTGTTTTGTTACTTCAAACAGGCAGCTGTCACAGCAATTTCAAAGTCACCACCACAGTCATGTCTGGCCAAAGAACACTGTTAGGTTCTTCCCTATGAGCCACGGTGGCTCACTCAGCATATGCTGATTTTATTAGAAGGAACCCAGGACATAAATATCAGTGTGCCCATGGCTGTCTGGGCATTGCAGAATCTCAGTGTGACATGTTGTTGATAGGAAGGTAGCTTGTTGACCTGTGAAGCCAAAATAAAGTTTGTCTATCAGGATGTGTCTGACAGGTGCATTAACCTTTCCCAGTGCTTTCCAGAAAGTGTGAGCCATAACCTCCTGCTCTAAATGTGCAGCTGTGCTTTGTGATTTCTGTATAAGATGAGAACCAAGGGCAGAGGGTGTAAGGATGCCGCAACTCTTCATGGGTTGAACACACAGATGAAAAAATGTGTACTACCTCCAGAATGGCCAGCAAACTAAAAGCTTTAAAAACAATATTACAGGCTATTTTTTTTCCCCTAGGCTCTGAAAAAATTGGGTTTGGAAGATCTCTGAACTAAAATTGTCTGATAGCATTCTTTGTCGAGCTTTTCTCTACACATCTGGTTTTTTTGCATTTTTTACTTAGATTTCTGAAACAAGAAAGCTATTAGAGCCTTGACTTCTTTGTTTATATGGAAATACTCACTGACCCTTGACAGCAGAGGTGCTCCTGCACTGCTGTAGCAAATGCCAGGCACATCTAACATATGTGCAATACAGGAATGCTCTGGCTCCTTGCCAACTGTCTACTTCATGCCTGGTTTCTAATATTGCTATGGCTAAAACAGTTGGGGAATTAGATATATTGTGAGCAGCTTTTCTCTTTAGTGGGCATGTGTGTATCTGAAATGCTGCTTGTATCTACATTTTAATTGTTCCAAATAAGTGAGAGTAATATGTTTACTTAGCACTTTTTTATTTTTATTTGTCTTTCTAAAGCTTTTTAGTACTATTCTGTTCTCCCCTAGAAATTAGCAGGAAATCTTTCTCAAGATGTGGCAAAGAACATCTGGGAGCTCCCGTCTCCAGTGAAGCTGGTGGGAATTCTGCCATTGTCTTTCATGGAGACAGATTTCTCCGTGGGACTTTTCTGCCCTGTTTGATAAGCTTTTCAAATCACTGTAGCTTAATACTTCTTTCTGGCTGTGTGAAATGGTGTATCACTTAGGGTGAGCTGATCTAAATGGTTGGTGTCTCTCTGTCCCCATTTCCTGGTTGCAGGGTGTGCTCTCGTATGGATTCCCAAATAAATAGACCAGAAAAGAGACAACACCCCCTGCCCTCCAGGCTTCTGTCAGTTTAGTGAGCTCAATGGTGTCATAGAGGCATCTAAAAAATGCAAGATATGAAATCAGGAGAGTAAGTAAGTGGGGTATTAGGGGTGCTCCCTGAGAAACACCTAGCCATTATGGCAGCTCCATTGACACACGAAGCAGCACCCTGCAATACATACAAATAAAGGCATTTTCACTGCTCTTAACTCATTCCTTTGTATAAGGAGTATCTAGATGTCCTTAGCTATGTGTCCTTTTTTAACTGGGTGCTCGAGACCTGAGCTCTGTGCTCTGGGTGCCTTGCTCCTCTCAAGGTCTCTTCTGACCCACAGCTCTACATGTGCTGGGCAGCTCCTGAGCTGGAGTTCTCATCCTGTCTCTCGTGTGTGTGGCAGAGCTGTGCATTGCCAGAAAAATGCATGGTGTGTAAACTACACACAGGTCTAGAAGCTGGCAGGTGGCTTGTGCATTCAGTACCATCAAGATACATCTGGGACTTTAAGAAGAGCTAGATGCTGGATCTGGGTGAATTTCACCCCTTTTAGTGTCTATGTGCACCTCACATTCCTTCTCCTGATTTGTATTTGGGCTTATACATACAAGAGTCTGTGATTCTAAGGGAGAAATCTGGATTGATTCTCAAGGGTTTATTTAATGAAAATTTTAGAAGTACCTCCCTGATTTTGTGACTGTTTTACAAATGCTGAATGACTGTTTTTCAACCTGGCTGTTAATTTTCTGATACGTTGACATTTTCCATTGAGATGAAGGGTTGTTGGTTTTCACCAGCATCTAGAGATCTGTAATTTCTTTACCCTGCCCCATCTGTAGCTTTGATCTACAAAAGTACAGATTAAATACAGTTCAATCAGCATATATCAAAATACCTTCCCTCCTAGAATTTGTAACTGTCATAATGACCTCAGCCTTGGACCCCTCTTGAAATTTAATGGCCAGTTGGGTTTAATGGCCCAAAGTTCCACCTCAGGCTATTAACACTGTCAGCAGTCGTTAATTCTCACAAAATGCCCAGGGTCTTTATTGCTGTTGCTTAAGTGATGCCCAAATGACTGTGAATATTTACACCCCTGCTGCGGGTGTAAGAAACGGGCTCAGTGCACTGTATTTCAGGCTTCTCACTGCTGAAAATGGTCTGAGTACCTCTAGTAATCTCTTGCACATCTAAATAAAGTAACTGTTAACTGGCCATCAACAGTAGTAATCTAAAATTGTGGTTAATTGTGTAGATGTGTACTTTGCTTTAAAAACAGATAAATGTACAGGCAGACTCCTTGCCCTGAAGAGTCTACATGCCAAAGCCTGTGTAAACATGTGCTTCTCTTTGTTCAGAATACTTTCAAGGGGTTACAAGCATGTGCTTGTTGTTATACATGTAGTTCTAAACATAAGTCAATGATTCTTGCAAATTTCTTTTGGTCATAACACCTTATGTTTAAAGCTTTTCCTGAGATAAGATGCAGGACTGAGCTGATCAAGCTCCTCACCACAGCACACCCTCTTCTAAGAAGAAATCATAGCACTAGTTGACAGGTTTTTTAAGTAATCAGTTTTTGAAGAGAAAATGTTGATTTATTAATAGGTACTATTATTTAGGAAGAAACACAGGACTGGAACCAACCTTGTGGGACATGAGTCGAGTTTTGTTCTCTTGAACAGTGATGTTCGATCACTGTTAATAAATGGACTGATTTCAGCCTGAAGAGGCTCAGAGGTTTTCATTCAAACAGCCTTCTCAGTGGTTGTTTCAGATGCTCACTGCTCTGGGGATTGGATGTTTTCTTAAAATGCCCAGTAAAAATGTATTCATAGCCAGTTTGGGTCTATTTGTAATTGTGCCAGCACTGGCTTTTAGACTAAAGAGCTCTTCCTTTCCCTGGTGCTTATATATTGGCTGTGTTTCCAGAGAGGTATTATATCCTCTGTCAGCTTGTATTTTCCCAGGATTAACAGACACACTTTTGGCTTTCTGTTCCCCTGATTATGATCTGCACTTGCTCCTGGCTGACACCTCCAAAACGGAACACAACAGGCTGGGGAGCTCTTTCCAATGCTCTGGGTAGGGAAGCTACAAAACCAGGTGAAGGGAGAATGGCAGTAACAGATGCAACAAAGCCACCTGAACACAAAGATGGAAGCAGGAAGGCTTATTGATGCATGACATGAAACAGGATATTAGAGGGATAACAGGAGCATGATAGAATACTAATTGCAACTGGAGTGCAAGTACTACAGGGTGCACACTGTGAAAGGAATGCAGAAGGAATTGTAAAGATAGTGTAGTAGCATTATATATTAAGAATATGGCTGGCAATAAAGAAATGTAAATTAGTATGGATAAGACAGGCTCAGCTTATGTCAAAATGTGTTGGGAAAGGGTTCTATAGTGGGAAAGGGAATGGATTCTACCATGAATGTTGAACTTGGGGTTACTTTAGCATCATGAGAGAAATAAAGCTACCTGGTGATTGTATCATTATGGGAGAGTTTCAATTCCACATTTATAGACTAGAGAACAGATGTTACATCCACAGAAGTATCTAATAATTTTTCAGAATTGAGATTAAAAATCTCCTATTTGAAGAAACCAATGGAGCTGCTAAGAGTTTATAGTATTTTAAGTTGGTGATAGACAAGTTGCAAAGTTATTATACAGAAAATAATACAGAAATTAATGCACTATCAGGTTATGACAGTACTGATCCAATTCAAATTTAAATGAAATAGCAGTATTTGAAAAGACAAGTTGGTAATTGTGGTGCTGGGCTGTAAAGGGGAGGACAATATCATAGCAATTCACTCTGAACAGCAATGACTCTGAACTGGGGTAGAGTGCTGGTCTGAAATTTGTATTCTTAGGCAATAGAACTCCAGACCTCTCTAGAAAAATAATCCTACTAAATAGGCTGTTGAAATTTGTCAAAAAATGTTTGAGATCAGAGTCAGAAGAGATTGGCTCAGAAAAAGAAACCAGAATTTGGAGGACTGAAAGTGAAAGACCAGAACGTGAACTGTGGATTGCAGGGATAATTTAGACCTTGGGAAATCAGGAGTAAGAGTTAAAGATTCTCCAGTTGTAATAAATAAAGAGCTAGGAAAAAAAAGTAGGACACTATCTAAGGCTAGTGTAGGGATGGTCCCCAAACAAATAATACTTTTTCTCTACCTCTGAAGACAAGCAGGTGGAACAGAAATGTGACAGCAGGAGTGTTTATGGGAAACAGGATAATAGAAAGTGGAAACAGCTCCACAATTGTTGGCTCAGAACTCCTCAAGTTGATATGCCCATCTGAATGGAGGCCAGCAAGAGTCTGTTACAAAAACATGATGAAGGGCAAACTCAGCAGGCACAGGCCAACTATTCTGATGTGTAATATTTTAGGGAAAATGAAAGCCATGGGGAGTAATGGACAACTTCCTAAAATATAATATAAACTTACTAAAGGGGACCAAGTTTTAGGCTTCTTTAATGATTGATTTAGGCTTCTTTAAGGACTAGTTTTTTTCCCCCGAGGAAAAAATAGCCGTAGCCTACCTGTTCTTCAGTAAAATATTTCATATAGTGGTTAGGTATTCCTTGACATGAGATTTAGTACAAAGAACTCCTCAAAGGGCAGACAGTGATGGATTATGCTGGAAGAGAAACTAGCACTCTAAAACAAGATTCCAAAAGATGTTCCTTAATTACTTTTATTAGTGATCAAGAAGTCAATGTGCAATAATTAAATTTGTTGAAGGTACAAAGCATATCAACATGGCAAATTCAGTAGAAATCTGGTTAACTTGATACCGGCAATTATAGACTGGAATTGGATAAACTAGAACAAAAAGCAAGGTGATTCTTTAAAGAAGGAATGACAAGGACAGTTTCTACCCACTGGGAAAGGGTAGGAAAAAAGAAAAAATAGATGGGTTTGTATTTTTCAGCCACAGGATGTCTCTGAGCCACTGGTGTGACCAAAAAAAAAAAAAATCATACACTAGGCAGTATCAGGAGAAGAATTTCCGGTAGAGAAGGGAAAGCACCCATGCACTGTCCTATGTGACTTGGAATCACTATGCACATATGTGTTCACCAACGTTCAAGAAAGAAAAATTCAGAGAAAGAAGTACAGAAAAGTGCTGCATCACAATACAACAGGAAAAAAGATCTGTCAACACAGGAGTAAGGGGCTTTTGTTGGGTTTGGTAAGTCAAACAAAAGCAGAGTTAGAGGAGATAAGACCACTGCTTATAAATGCATTGATGTGGTAAAAAAGGACAAGAAAGCTGTTTAGCTGAAACTAAAATGTTCACAACACCCAGCCCCCCCCCCAAAAAATCCATAAATAAATTTATGCTTCATGTTGAAAGAGGGCTACTATTTACCAGGGGGATTTGTAGTGCACAAAATCCTGTCTTTTTTTAAAATGGAGCTTGATAAATGTAAGGATGTGACTATGTAGGTAGCCAGAAATATCAAAGGACTGGATATATGACTCAAGAGTTCCCTCCCAGCTTATCTCTGGAATTTCTAAATTTCTGTAATGAATAAATTTGTACTTGGAATCTGCACCAGGTCATTTGACCTGGGGGAAAAAGTTATTAAGTGCTCAATTTAGCTGAGCTTGGTTTTAGCCACAATATATTCACACAGGACTAAAACTTGTTTGTGTTGTTCTGGGGAAACCATGCAATGATATTTCCCTGTGCAAGGTTGAAGTCAGAAGAATTACTCCATTAGAAACCACAGTTTCTAGCTGCACATCCCCTCGTGTGCAGATGGAGTGCAGAGCACTGTTTCCTAGCAACTAGTAAGGACCACTGGCTTTACAAAATCAATCTCTGCCAGGATATCACAGAAACCACGATAAATGGGAAACATTTAGTAGTCAGAAAGCCTTCTACTTCCTCCACTTTCTGGTCTGCACAGAAGAGTCTTTTCAAGAAGTAGATAATATCAGCATTTCTTCATAAGTGAACTGAATTCAAATCCTTGTTCAGGTGACTTGTTTTTCAGCTCCCCTGGGGTACAGTCCTCATGTCCATGAATGGTTCTTCCTTAAAAAGCTGGTTGCTGAGCTTTCTCAAAGACAAAATTATATGAAACTTCATTTGGAAAAAAAAAAAAAAAAAGAAGAAAACGAAATGCAGATAAGGAAGGAATGAATAGCAGTAGAAAAAACTCTAAAGAGCCCTGGGAAGACGGGATGTGATAACAGTCAGTCAAAGGCTGCAGATGCAACTCTTCCCTTCTATACAGTAAATTAACTTTTGGTGTCACATTCATTTATAAAACTCAAGTAATATTGGATTGACTGCAACATCCAGTTAATTTGATTTTTTTTCACAAGTAAGCATTTCTACTGATTTCTCTGTTTGTTTATCCTCCTCATTTGTCAAGTTTCCAGCATCCTGTTATTCAGATAACAGTGTGAATGGTCTAGGTTGTTACTACACTGGAAAATCCCATTTCCTTTTTGTGTAAAGCAGAGGAGAGATGGCTCTCTGTTCAGCAACTTTCATTAGGGTTTTGTATCAGAAATACAACAGTGGTTTTTTCACTCTGGTAAGACCAGGGCTACAAAGTCCTAAGAAGTTCCCAGTAATATGAAAGGGGAGAAAAAACCTCTTCTAGTACATTTAAAAAATAAATATTACTGAAGGGGTCATATAGATAAGCAAATGATATTTTAGTCTATAGTTTGATTATTATATGTTTTAACAGCCCGTTGAGCCAATCTCACTTCTCATTGTGGAACAGTATTGATTATTTAATTTCTAGCATAGAGTGGTGTCCATTGTGAAATCATAGCACCAATCTGAGAATGGTCTGTGTGTCATCTTTTCCCATGAACACTAACAGAACAGGAGCAGTAAGTGAGTTAAAAATTAGTTTCAGAAAAGGAGTACTCTGGTTACTAAACTTTGTGACTGATGGTATCATTTGAGAAATCTGATGCTTAGAGTGTGAGTCTTTAAAGTCCAAAATTGCTTATATATCACAGAAAAGAAGCCATGCACTTTTGTGATGTCATAAATAGTGTGCAGTCCTTCTTCTGAGTTGGAAGTAAATTCAAGAAGTGCTAACATTCTGTGTTTCAACTTTTTTTATTCTGTTTTAGGAACATTTTAGAAGTTTCTTCTCACTGAACTATTTCTGCTTTGTTATTATTAGTAATATATTGTTGTAATCACACAAGTTATTTCCTCTTTTACTTGTACTGTTTATAACTTTGGCTGAATCACTCTATTCAGAGATGAGTTTGTGTTATACTACCATCTCAGATTATTCTTTGCCTTTTTAGTTGAGTTCTTTTGAAGAAGATGTGCTTATATCCCCATTGTTCAATCAACAAAGTATGCAATTACATAGTTTTGGTCTTCTGGTGTGTTTAGCAAATCTTTTCAGTGTATGATTTACCACCTGTGGCTTTTCTTCATCTCTTGAAAATGCTATTATCTTAAATGGCCTATTTCTAATTGCAGTGGGTTTAATTGCTTGGATACACAAGGGTCTGTGTTGGCTACTGCTGTTTTCTGGACATGTTGAGCAAAAACGGGTGTCTGTGTACAGATGTTTCCAGAAGGGGAAAGAATTTTAATGCATGTTTCCCCTTAATAGGAATGGATGTCAGCAGGTTTACAACAATATTCCTGGAATTATTGCCCTCCTGAGAACAATTTTTATTCCAGACCATCTCTGTTGGAGATCTCTATAAAGATGCTGCCCTGGCCATATTTCTTGTGCTTGGTACTCTTTTTGAAATGTATGGTTTCACTGGAAAACTCTGTCTTGAGCCAAGAGTGCTGCTGCTGTTTTCAGGAAAGTGTTTGACAGTGGCATATGTGGTAGTATTTATTTTAAGAAGTGAGATGAAAAAATCATTCAGAAGGGAGAAGGTTTGTTAACAGAAAGCACCTGGACACATTTAAAATTGAACAGTGCATCTATATATTCTGATTTTTTTTTCCCAGAAATGTATGGTGACATCTTTATTTGTAGAGTCATGTTGCTAATTTGCAAACATTTGGAGAACGGTCAAATGTTTTCATGAATATTTATGAGTCCTCAGTGTTTCACTGCTTTTAGCACAGGTGGTCATTTGCCCAAAAATTCCTCTAGGAAATGTACTATTTACTGTTCACCATTCATCTTTCTATTGCTTAAAAGGTTTGTCATCCAGTTAGGGAACGAAATAAGTGGGCTGTGAGGCAGGGTGCAGGGTAACCCTTGCAGTGGACAGCTGAAATAAATAGCTTCAAACATGCCATGTGCAAAATATTATTTATTTAAACAACTAAGCAAATATTTATCAACTGTGAGGCCTCCAGGGAACACATTATCTTTTTATTTTCCTATTTATTCACCATCTACTACAATAGAATTGCAAACCTTGTAAAGGTCTTGAGGCATTAATAGAATAAAAATATACAATGACAAAGATAACAAGTACTATTTAAGAAATCTATATTGGATAGTTGACAATTCAGAAATAAAGCTAGATTAGAAACAAATTTCCTGCAAGTAGGCTTACTTCAAAATAAAAATATTGCCAAATCCTTCTTGCTTTACTCACATGAGTCCTCAACCTGAAGAAAAGCTTCTAAGGCAGATTATAAGATTTCACTCCATAGACTGGGAATTTGTATTTTAACAAACCAGAATGAAGTTTTCAGAACTGTGAGCTGTGTGAAATTAACTCCAGGAAGTATTTTTAATGATCAAGAAAAAGAGAAAGTGTTTCAGAACACAGACTAAAACCTTTGAAATTTATTTTGGTGTAATGTTTTAATTCTAAGTTTTGATTTTTATCCAGACATTAACATTCAATGACTACAAAGAGAAGCAGAAAACTATTTTAAAATATTTTTTCTGAATAAATCTAACACAGGGGAATCTAGTACATAAATTTGCCTTGCATTGTAACTATTCATGCACCCTATGATGACAACCAGAGATTAGTTATCCCTCTATGTTGCATCCCATTGTTTCAAATGTTAATACTTAGCAATATTTACTGAATTAGTTACCTCTTGTAGTTTATGGATTATCATAGTTCTTTTAGATTTATCCACATCTTTGTAGCAAGTTAAAAAATTAATTTTATTTTTCCTTTTTCTATTAAAATTCCAAGCCTTTGTTACCCCGGGTTGATTTAAAATTGTGTAGAAATTTTGAAATCACAGATGGCAAGAGTGATCAATCAAGCTTTTATTAATCTTCCAGGGAGCCAGATCCCCCAGACAAAGACACTTAAATAAAAATCACTTAAAAGATAACTAACTTCAACCTTTGCCTTGGCAATCCCCCACTCTTCCAAAGGAACCTATGGTATGCAAGTCTTGTCCTAAATCCATTCAGAGGACCTAATGTCTTTGCTTCCTTCTTTCAGATGTTTGACTGAATGGCAAATAGTACTTTTGGTAAGGTCAAGACTTTGAGGCCTCTTGGGTCTGGCAGATGTCTGGTTTTCAGGCTTTCCCCACTCCATCCAGTTGTGAGGTGATATCCCAAGGTATTTAATTAAGTCAGTTTTTGTAAATGAGATGGGTTTGTGATCTGACCACTGCTGCCCCTACAGAGACAATGTTAGTTGCACAAAGTCCTTTTCTGGTATGTACCTGAGACTAGCACGGATTAAAAGCCCCTATGGAATGTTGCTTCTTTGTTTTTTTGGTTTTTTTTCCCCTGGGAGTTCTCTAAAACATGAGTGAATTCACACTATTTCACTCTTTTCACATCCTTATACTTTTCCATCCCTCGCCTCCATGTATATAATTTTTGATTGCTTTTAGTTTTAGATTGATTGATTTTAGATTTTAGTAGAATTTTTCTCTGTAGCTTTGACCATCTTGTAATTAGAAGAGTGAACCTTGCCAACAAACCTTGTCACACCTTCACTTGTATATTTAGCCTGTTTTTGGCAATACTTTTGCTGGTGATTCTTTGAGCAACCTAAAAATTTGTTCATGACAGGTGGTTGTAGAGAGCGATAAGGTCTCCCCCTGAGCTTCTTTTTCTCCAGACTAAACAACCCGAGTTCCCTCAGACACTCCTCGTAGAGGCCATGCCATTGGCCCATGGTCACCTGGGCACTCTGCTCTGGGCTATGTTCAGCTGGATGTCGGTCAGCATCCCTAGAACCCTTTCTGCCGACCAATTTTCCAGTCACTCTTCCCCAGGTCTGCAGCACTGCAAGGAATTGTTGTGACCCACACACGTGCTGGGCCTGATGCTTTGCCTTGTTGAATCTCATACAGTTGGCCTTGGCCCATCAATCCAGCCTGTCCAGATCCCTCTGCAGAGCCTTCCTGTCCTGTGACAGATCAACACTCCCACCCCACTTGGTGGCATCCGTGGACTTGCTGAGGGTGCACTCGACCTTGTTATCCAGATCATTGTTAAAGACATGAAACAGGACTGGCCCCAGTACTGGTCCCTGGGGAATTCCACTGGTGACTGGCCTCCAGCTGGATGTAACTCCACACTCACCACCACTCTCTGGGCCTGGCCATCCAGACAGAATTTTACCCAGCAAGGAGTGCACTGCCCTAAGCCACTGTCTGTCAGCTTCTCCAAGGGAATGATATGGGAGACAGTGTCAAAAGCTTTACTGAAGCTCAGGTAGACAACATCCACAGCTTTTCCCTCATTCACTAGGTGGATCACTCGGTCATAAAAGGAGATCAAGTGAAGGGCGCAGTTTTACCTCAAAAGCATAGTATATCTGCACTCAGTTTAGATGTACAAATTGTCCATCAATACCTGTTAGGTGCAAATGTCTTATAAGGCAATTTGTTCTTCATGGCCTTAATGTGCCTAGTTCTACTCTCCTCCCTGTTCCAGGTGCCAGAAGGTGATGTCTGTCTTAGGCTGAAGCCAGCTGGGAAGGCTGCAGGACCATGCTGGGAACTAGAAATATGCACGTGGAATGTGCAGGTTCTTCATTCAACAATACTGTTGTCTACTAAGAAAAAGGACATAATCTAGGGGTGGGATGGCCCCCTTAGCAGTGCTGATCTCACTGTTCTGTATGCTGTCAGGAGATGCACACCAGCTGTGTGAGATACTGTAACACTTCCAGAATAGCTGCAGCTTCTGTGCAGCCTGGGGAAAATGTCACCTTTATCTCTTACTTCCTCACGCTTCAACATACAGAGACAGCATGAGTTATTTTTGTTGGAGCCTCTAAATCCTACTTTGGTTTCATGTAGCCAGACGGAGAGTAGCCATTTTATCCATGCTTCTTGACAGCTTCAGAGACTACTGCATACCACAATGTGGTTTTGCACATAAGTGGTAAAATTCAAATTTATTGCTTTTTAAAGGACAGGAGTGAAAAAGCAATGCAAGGATAAATTTGGAACACATTTCAAATTCACTTGAAGGTTGCACAAAGGCAGGGATGGAAAGAGACAAGATGTAAGGTATTTCTCACATCTTAAGTGTGATCTCAGTCCCACTGAAACGGATGGAAATCCAACTGGCTTCAAGGCTCATTGAACCTGGACATACTGAAGAGCAATTAAAGCTCAATATTTTTTACAGAAGATGATTCTGCCCCAAAGCCAGCAAACAAACCAAACAGAGGCTAGTAAATCCTCTCCTGGATAACAGTGGGTCTCTGCTTATCAGCCCTTCAGAATTCCTGTTTATCAGCACCAGGTTGCTGCTGGACTTTTTCGATTCTGCTTGTTAGTGTCTGATCAGAGGTTGCCTTTGTCCAGCTTTAATTATGCATGAAACCCAAACAAGCATACCACAATGGGTAGAATTTCTTCCATTGTTTTAAAAAGGTTTGTATGATCTTGCAGAACAAGAGAAAATCACAATTACTGCCTTACATCACACATAAGAAATACAACCAGGTTTGGCTGTAAAAACATGTGTCTTTCTATATTTTAAAAATTTTTTTCATGTTGCTCCAGCTTCTGTTTTTAACAATCTCCTGGTGAGGCAGATAAGCTCCTAATTCTATTCATGTTGTTATCAAAATTTGTAAGAAAAGTGAAGCTTACAATTTAGTGGTTTATAATCCTAAGAAATGTAGGTAGAATATATCTTTTATGTTCTATAATCAGCACTAGAAGACATTATATTCCTAAGGAGAAAACTTTTTGCTTACCATATCTACTTGCATGAAATTCTTGATCAAAAAACCAAAATATTTCTCTTTGGCTGAGATCACTTTCAGATAATGAAGAATCCAAGTAAAAAAAATTATATAAACATGGACTCCATGGATGTCCTCTTGTGTTGATGCAGGGGCCTGTACTTTTCTGAGAAGTCAGAAATGCAACAGATCTAGAAAATACTGCAAATGCTTAACATTTGATTACATCACATTTTCAAGCTCCCCAGTCTGAAGCAGGATTAGAAGAACCAAATCCAAATCTCCTTTGTACATGCTTTTCAATCCTCTCACATTAGGCATTTGCTAATATAACTCCACTGGTTTTACAGACATATGTTAATGATGTTATAGGAAATAAGGGAGTGTTCTTAATGGATAGCTCTACTGGGCACTCCTGAGGACTAAACAAACCCCAGGAGCTTTGAAAATCTTTTATTTGAACTTCAGTTATATGGAGAGAGAATGCTAAGGTCTAAAGATTCTCACAGACCTTGTTATAAAGGCATCAAAGTCTACAAGAAAGGACTTTGGTTTGAATATTTCAGTTATGCATGGCCAGGCATGTGATCAGGTCAGAACTACTTTGACACAGCCACAGAACCATCATAGAGTTATTAAGGTTGGAAAAGACATCCAAGATCATCAAGTCCAGCCTGTGACCAAACACCACCATGTCAATTAAACCATAGCACTAAGTGCCACATCCAGTCAATCCTTAAATACTTGCAGACAGGGTGACTCCACCTGATTTCCTTGGGCAGCCAGTTCCAATGCTTGACAACCCTTTCAGTGAAGATTTTCTTCTTGATGTCCAACTTGAACCCTCGCTCTCGCAGTTTGAGGCCATTTCCTCTGGTCCTGTTGCTACTTACTCAGGAGAAGGGGCTGACCACCTCTTGGTTGCAGGCTCCTTTCAGGGAGTTGTAGAGGGTGGTGCAGTCTCCCCTGAGCTTCCTCTTCTCCAGGCTAAATAACCTCAGCACCTCCAGCCACTTCTAATATGTTCTCTAGACCCTTCACCAGCTCTGTTCTCCTTCTCTGGATATGCTCCAGCCCCTCAATGTCCTTCTTTTAGTGAGGGGCTCAGAACTGGGCACAGGGGCCTCACCAGTGCCAAGTACAGAGGGACAATCACTGCCCTGGTCCTGCTGGCCACACTATTCCTGATACAGGCCAGATGCCATTGGCCTTCTTGGCCACCTGGGCACAGCTGGCTCGTGTTCAGCTGCTGTGGACCAGAACCCCCAGGTTCTTTTGTGCTGATTGCATGGAGCTTAGTAAGATAAATTTGTTATTTGTAAAGGATATACAGTGCCTGACAGATTAAAGAAAACAAGCCCTGATGGCAAATTCTAAACTAATAAATTGTATGTTATTGATACTTGGCATTTTCTCTGGATTGTTGTAAAGTTCAGGAATATTTGTTGAGATCCTAGTGCAGTCACAAATATAATCACAGACATTGCCTCTAGATATTGATTAGCTGCAGAACCATCTTTTTTTGTGTGCTTTTATTGTGTGATGAAGCTGTACAAAATCCAGCCAAAGTCATACTGGTACTTCCCCCACATGTTGGTATATATATTTGTTGACCAAGTTACTCGAAATGCACATGGGCACACTAAATCTTTGTTTCTCAGCAAGGAGTAAATTAAAAAGTCAGATTTTATAGGGTTAATTCTCTGTATAGAAGGATGATATTGGCTGATTTTATTTATGTCTATAATTCATACAAGGGATGCCTTAGACATTGGATATTTTTTATATGCAGGAATCCAACCTATGTCAATTGGGGTAGATGTAAAATATGATCCCCACTATTTGTGGTCACTAAAGGACCATTTTTTATAAATCTGCTGATGTAAGTTTCTCCTTGGCTTTACAAGTGGCCTGCCTTAACTGTACCTTTCATGATCACAGTTTTCTAAATTATTTCCCAACATTCTCCTTAAAAAAAAATTCTATGGCAATATTTTTGTTACAGCTGTCCCAAATATTTTAATAATAATCAAGAGATTTCTGTACATATAGCAGTTTGAGACCTGTCAGATGGGAGGTACTTCAGTAAGAAAAGGCAGTATTTTTATAACTGTTAATGGTTTTTTTAGGGGAGTGGTATTATAATTTCAGAAAGTTCTGACTTTTCACATGCAATATGATCACCTTCTGTTGGTATGTTATATTAAATAAAACCAATTTCAAGTCTATAATGCATTCCCTTTTTAATGGGATCCACATCAAAATAGAAAATGATCACTTTAAGAACTTAGAGGAGGTAGTAGTACTTATGAAATTGTTCTCATAATTCTTATGGCATTTTTTTCTGTGTCTCAGTGAGGTGAATGCAAAGATGAAATTATCTTTTACAATCAGCATTACTTAGAATCTTGAGGTCTATGCTATATTTATTCCACTGTACCACCAATATACAATGATTTAAACATTTGTTTTGGCTTTTAATCTTTGCTCATATATATACACCTGCAAAATAAAAACCAGTGGAGTATGCATACCCATAAATCTGTCCAACCTTCCACTCTTCTGAGATATTTCAGTAAAGGCTTGACGCTTGTAATCAGAGCTAGGTTTGGATGCTGCCTTCAATTCATTTAACAAACACCCTTCCCCCTCTTCTCCATATTCCAGCCTCCCTCTTTGTTTCATTTTTAAACTTGAAGGTTTCAAGGAGCAGAGAAGTCCTTTGAAGGTGCCCGAGGAAGAAGCCTGGCAGCAGTAAGAGGTGCATTCTTAGACTAAACATCAGTTATTTTCTTTTGCACCATAAGCATGCTGATTTAATATATTTAATGTACTTGTACTGTATTGAACATTGCATAGTTTTTACTCCTCAGAGCTTCCTATCTCTAAACACTTTGTGATGCCTACTCCATCTTTTCAGCTACTGCTACCCCACAGTGCCTTCTTAGCTCTGCCCTGGGAGGCTCTGCTGGGCTGGTCAAGCCTGGTGAGGTACTGGGATGACCCAACATCTGCCCTGCAAATACTTAAAGCCAGTTTCAAAGATGGTGATGATTTCCTCATGAAATGGTTAATGATGCAATACAGGGCAGTGGCCACAGATCACAGCTCACAAGGTCTGATCTGGACATTGGGAAAAACATCAGGAGGACATTGCAGGACTGAATACCTTGCCCAGAGAGACCATGAACTTTCTACACCTTGCCTCTTAGTACCATAAGAGAGCAGAACTATGAACCAGGACCTTAGCAGAGCACTCAGCTCTGCAGGCAGGAGGAGACCACCAATGTCTCCCAGGCCACCTGGAGACACACAGCCATGCCAGGACAGTGTGGTCAGTGGTGGAAAGGGTAGTCATGGGCTTATGGGGATCTTTGAGATCAGATGGGGTTTTGAAAGCTATTGGATGATTCAGAGATGTATTTGTCTGTGAAGGATGGGAAAGCTTGCACAGGGTTTATTTTTTCACAGGACTCTTCCTTGCAGTCTCACTTCCTTGTATTTAAACAGTATTGAAACTGAAATAGGAAAAAAGATGTATTCCATAGAAAGGACAGCATTTAAAACTGTATAGCAATTGGTCTGGCTAGGCAAATGCTCAGTTAAGCCAATGCTATGTGGTGTGTTCAGTAAAGAGAGTTCATGGATTGAAACATTAAACTGACCTCTGTGTAATCTGTTTGTGCAGGTCCATTGGTCAATAATTTCTATTTAACCCAGAGAAAATGTCTCAATTGAAAGGAATGATTTCAGTTTAGTTACTCTGGATTTGAACAGTGTAGCTGAGATCAGAACCTGGCCCAGAGGCTATAGGAATAAATGGGATTGGGAAGATATATTGTTTTGAAAAGGAAAAGGTAATTTGATATACTGGGCAGCAGGAGAACTATTACTGTGATTAAAGGCATTTTTCCTTCTAAGTTTGTGTTTGCAGGATATATTATTTATTGCTGGGATATGGCAGATTATTAGATCTTTCAAATCATTTTGGTATTTGATTATGGAGCCAAGTTTCCCTTTTGAGATTTTAGAGTGCTTTTTTGTTCAGCACAGAATTGTCATTGGTTTGTGTTCTTTGAAAAAATAAATGCTTTTTTGTTATTATTTCCAATATTGAAGAATGAAAGTTGTATCATATTGGGAAATGTTTCCTTCTTCTAGGATGACATGTTCTTACTCTTTGAAAGGTAAAGGTAAAAAATAAGCCCAGATACCATTTTTTCTAGTTCCCCAGAAATTTAAGGGCTAATTAAATAAATGATCAGGTATTAAAAACTTTCTTCCTTTCATTTTTCAAAGTTGTAAGTTCTTGCCTCCTAATTTTTTCAGATTACTTATTCCATATCTCATATTTCTCTTGGAATTTGGTCATACAGCAGAAGATTCTGCTGTAATGGACTAAATTTAAATGGCAGAGAATATTAAGAATATCACTAGATTTAAGTTGCCATCACATAATAAGCCTTTTAAGTTCTTGTCACATGGAGCAAACAAATCATTAGAAGTTATCTGACAGACACCACTGCCTGAGCACCATAGATTTGTCTCTTTCATTTGCCCTTGGGTAAAAAACCAAAAAACCCACAGAACATTTTCTGTCAAAGCAGGCTTTGGACAAAACCAGGTTGATTAACAGTCTTTTCACAGAGATCAGTTCCATTCCCACTGAAACATTCCATGACAACTCATCCATTTCTAGTGTTTCTTTTTTGTGGGAAAATTTTGAAATCATGAGGTTTGACTTCACCATTTCATTTTGTGGGGATTTTGAGCTCATGCATCTTACATTGCAGATGAAGTAGCCTAAGAGTGTGCATCCAGTCGTGTATCATTTCTCACTGGACACACAGCACCTGGTTAGGCAAAAGGAACTTGATTGTGTGTAGTGATCTCAGAGCCTTTGTCTGTGGTTTTGGAGGACAAGAGCTTGAACTGGTCTCTTCAGAGCTCCCAGCACTGATTTTCCATGAGTGTTCAGGACTTGAAGTGCTCTCTTTTAAAGAGAGTAGAAGGGCAAATCCTGTGAACCTGGAGAAGTGGCTTGGCCATTTGTCTTTTTAATGTCTTACTGCTGCTTGGTGCTGGAGCCAATCTCTTCCCTCATTTGAGTAAAGCTTTACTGGTGTGTGTTCCTCGGCTTTATGTGAAATCACCAAGACACACTTTGTGACTTGAAATTTACTTCCACATAAGAAAAAAACTCCTAAACCCCACTGTTTGAAGGGCAGGGGTTAAAGCTGAGACTGGATTAGTTGTACTAGCCCCAAGCTGCCTGCCTGTGCCAAGGCAGGCAGGAGAATGACACTGGCAACCTGTCCCAGGCAGCAAGCTGGTGGCAGACTGAGCCTGTGGGGACAGCTGTGTACAAACAGGCCTGAAGGGATCCCACATGTTGGACTCTGGAGAGCCCCTGTGATGCTCCTGTCACTAGATGCAATGGACTGAGATGCTTATGTGGTTAGGCATGGCCCTGAGCCTAAGTCCCTAAATCCCTCACAAGGCCTGGGAGGCTCTATCTAGACCATTTTCTCCCCAAAACCAAACTTTGCAATCTGTTCCATGTTCTGTGTGTGTGTGTGTTAGGAGAGCAAATGGAGTGAGCAAGATAAAGGAAAGCAATTAGATTGGGCTAAGGTGCTACTTGCATGCAATGTTAAAGAGTCCTGCTATCTCTTTATCTATTTCTAACCACACACAAATTCATGCAATATTTAAAGGAGAGCTCCTAACCTTTGATACAACAATAATTTAATTTTTCAAGTATATTTATAATGCAAGTTTAATCTGCCAATAGATCTTTTCCAAGAGGCAGAAGGTATGGGAGAAAAAAGGAGAGATAAAGTCGCTGGAAAAAGATCACAAGGTTGATAACAGAGAAAGCTGCAGTCAAACTTACATGTTTACACACTAAAAAAAGCAGGAGCAGCATTTGTTCCCTATGCTTTAGAGATCCTCACTGTGTCTTTGTCATTTCAAAAAAGAAGTCTGTGTTGCTTCTCTCAAAGCACATCTGCAGCCTGCTCTTTCACTGAAGAACATGAAATCACACCAGCACAGAGCAAAAGAGAAAAGGGAAGCTGAAAATTTTGAAAGAAAACACAGGAGAGGTGAACTGAAAGAACAGCAGCTTCAATATTTTCCTGATCCTCTGGTCCACAGTTTTCTGCTCCTCCAAGTGCCCAAACAGATTTATGCCCAACTTAGCTGTGGTGGTTAACCACCTTCTGCTTTATTTTCCCCTTTATTCCTCCCAGAATTGGACCCACCTGTTAGCCTGAGGTGCTAATCTAGTTGCTAATGCTGGTGTTGTGTCAGGGTGCTGGGGAAGGGGGCAGAGGGTAAACAAAGCAGAGCTGTGCTTCTGCCTGCATCTGACTCTGCATCTATATCTATATGTGTATTTGTCTATTCTTACTTCTATATGTATTCAGATATCTATTGTCTATGCCTATATCTCTATCATCTATACCAACATACCTAAATCTTTATGTATAGCTAGATAGGATTAGCCCTGCTTGCTATCAAAATAATAAAAATAGATTTGCCAGCCAATACAAAGAATAAATGATGAAGACAGGACCTGTGTTTGATGTACTGAGAGGTGGGACATTGTTCATTCACCTCTCCCAGCACCTGGTAGCAGTACTGCACTCACTACAGTTTCCCTGCTCAGCTCTTCCCTTCCTCAGCTCTCCTCTGAGTGTGGCACAGTAAGACTGTCTATGTGTCCAAACAAGTGATGGGAGAATTTGTTCTAGTAGCACAACATTGAGGCCTTATCTCGGTCTGTATGAAAAAAACATACTCTGCATGGACAAGACCTTGGTTACTGACCCATCACAGCACATATTTATAGAATATTCCATTACACATCTCCACAGAAACAAGTTTCCCTTTCCCTTGGTTAGTATTTTCTCCTTATTGAAAGAAGATACACATGAAAATGTTGTTCTTTATTATTATTTCCCCTGAAAGGAGTGCATAGAAAGTCTGTATTGGTGCATTACCAGTGATTTTGTATTGAGTAGTGACTAACCTGTGACCTGATTTGTACTTGGTGTTCTGCAACAACAAAAGATTTGTAAGTTATGTTTACCACAAGGCACACTTCATACCCATGATAATCCAAAGTGTTTCAAAACTGTGATATCATCAGTACAGGGATTATATAGGCAATACAACATTATATGCTTTACAGTAGTCTATAGGTCCACAGACAGACACACAAGTTAAAAAATTTCTGTCAGAAGTTAGCACATTAGTCCCTGAGGGTACCCTTTCCCAAAAAATGCCCAGTAATTTTTAATTAAAATGTCCACATTTCAAAGTTTCCTGCATGAATTTGTATTCAAGTTAGAAGCATAGGTTTTACTGGAGTAGAGCAGTGCCAGTGCCAAAGCAGGCTCTGTTTGCTTATGAGCTGCAGACACTAGATTTAACCTCTCCTACATGTAAAAGAACTGTGCAGGAGATCTATACAAGGACTGTTTCCAAGCATAAAAAACCTCAGATGAAAGGCCAGGTAATGGATGAATAATTCAGGTGTACATGATGTACAGAATTGAGTGCTTCTGACTAGGCTGTGAAAACTTCATTTCTCATACATCTTATACTATTTATATGACACTGGTGGTTTAATATCTACGTTTTAGTAGGAAAATACCTTCTACAAAAAGCAGCTTGTTTTCTTTTTCTCCATGAAAATAACTAATTCCTCTCTATAATTTCAGCTATGCAGGTGAACACTGAAGAAAAAAATGTAGCTGTTCAAGGAAATATACAGACTCCTTTGAAAATACCTTTTCTAACCTGAATTTTATCTGCATGGTCCCATGTCTCTTCTACATGAAAGGATCTCTTCAGAAAAAAGGTACATTTTGGAAAAATATATTGCATCAATCAGTCTTGAGTTTTAAAGTTTCTAGAGCTTGACACCAACCCTTACAAAGGGGGAGGCAGGGAGGGAGGAAGAGAGAAGAGAAGGAAGAGAAGGCAGAAAGAATCTTGGTAAGCCAGAGCTCCTCTGAAATCTTGCCTCAAGACTGGATAAATATTTTCTTCACTCTTCTGCTTGGGCTGGATCNGAGCCTGATAATATTGTTATATCTAAAATCATCTGAATAGGAGAGGAAAAATGTCCTCTCCTTTTAGCCCATCCCTGGATCTATTAAAAACAGAGCAATTTGGTACATGTTACATCCTGACCTACACTGGTCTGAGAAGTGATATATTGCTTCATAAATCATTTGACTTATATACATATTAACCAACTTTATTCTATATATAAAAGAAGAATGATAACAAAGACTGTGTATTATGGGAACGTTGTTCTATACTTGATCACTTTTAGATGCCATTAAAACAAGCTGTGTTTTTCCTGTATGTAGAATAACTCTCTCAGAAGACTCTATTTTGTTCATTGTATTTGGCAGTCACAGCCACATAGTAAATGATCACATTATATGCAGCATCCTAATGTGCAGAATGTAAATGCTGAGGAGAATAATGAATAGGGCAATTGGAGAACAAAATTACATTTCCTGCTCACGGCTCTGATCAGCCCTAGTTAACACGCTCATAAGTAAAGAGTTAGTTATGGGAAGGTGGTTGGTGATTAAATGAGTGGAAAACACATCCATTTTTACCAGCAGAAGACTGCTAAATAGATGTGTGTGCATTAGAGCTCCCAGTGGATGAGCTGCACAGGTGAATGTCATCTGGGGTACTGAATAGCTGTAGTTCATTGAAAGGTCTTTTCCATTGTCATAGTGGTTTCTGCATACCACTCAACATATTTCTTCCCATCCATCTCCAACAGAATTCAAATCTCCCACTTGACCTCTACAGAGACTTTTTGTAAGAGTCTCCATTTAATCACATTTCTTTGAGATACTTAACTTCTGAGCTAATGTGGAGAATCAAGAAGTGTCAATGGTGTTCAGGGAGAAAAAAATTAAACTGACTCCAATATTATTTTGGTATCGTTATCTCCAAAATGACTCTCTCACTTGTGAATAAAAAATGTCCACTGATTTCTATCAATGCTATCGATCCTTCCAAGTTCTCCACGCTTCTGAATTGTTCCTGTTCACATTTTTGGGCAAGAACCAGAAAGACACAAGGTAGATCTTTGAAAGGGGATGACAGGCATGGTTCATAAGCCAGATTCGTGTCCTCATCAACAGCTACTGTACTGCTACAGCAAAAAATTGCACATTCTCTCAGATGTGACAGACTTTGTACAACAAGAAGCTGCCTTTGTGTGGGTTGGCATAAGGGAAGGAAACTGAAGAAACCCTGAAGAGTAGTTACTGTTTTTATCCCAGCTCCAGCACCCACAGCTAGTTGTGGCACTGCAATGAATGTGGTGGAGGGTTTATATTGCATAGTAATCTCCTACACAAATTTGTTCCTCTCAAATACCAAAGGACTGCTTTTCATATCCAATGAAATACATGTCACAGACATGTAACAGTGGGGCCGCAGAGCTTGATGTGCACCACTCATCTGGAAGAGCTTTGCATGTAACCACCCTTTAGGCACTGATGTTGTCTAAAATGTGTTTTCATGATGTACCATTCCCTGAGAGCTCCTCTGTGTGGGAAGCTAGAAAGGTGCATATGAACAAAATAATGGTATTGGTTAAAATGGGTTCATTAAACTACATTGATCCTCATTATAGACATTCTCATTCAACATTAAAACAGCTCTAATTCAATTTAGTTTGATCCATTTTGGTACTGAAGTAGAGAAAATTGATTTGCATTTGTTAAGTCCCCAAACATTGCCAAATTCAGGCACTGAGCCTGTGCAGACGTCCTAGTAATTACCTGCACACATCTAGATTCCTCTCCCAGGCTGGATTCCCCTAGATCAGCTTGAGCCATTTCTCTGTTTGAAGTGTCTGCTGGGGTTTCACATGAGAATGTCTGTTTACATCAGAAAAGACTAACCAGTTGAACTGCTGTGGCTATGTTACCACGTTACTCTTACCTTACAGACTGTTCTAGCCTCATTCTCCTGTGAAGTATGAACCATAGAATATTTTTTCTATGATTATTATAAGAAGATTAGAGTACTCCTAGAAATGTTTATACTTAAATGGATAAAACCCAAGATTATTCTGGCAGAATTTAAAACACAAACAGACGTCAAGAAGGATCATGAAGCCTTCAAACATCTTGACTCTGTTAAGACATTTTGGTTTACCATGGGGCAGTTCTATCGCTACTGTTAGGTTGTCTGTGTTCATAGAAACTGCATTCACACTTCAATAGATAATGCTCTGTATTATCATTGCTTTGGCTAACCAACCAAACGGGAAAAGCAAGATAATCTAACTGCAAAAACAATTGCACATTTCATACATTTCTGTAAAGGAACACAAGACAGTTAAATCTCATGGGCTCAATCCTGCCTCTAGAAAAATCAATGGAATCCTGGTGATTTTGAATTTAAATTGACTCCTACTCCCTGCCTTTCTCTCATCTATCCTTTCTTTCTGTGCCACAATGAGAAGTGGGGCTATACTTATGCTACCTCTTCTGTCTAGAAAGAAACTTTTGTGTTTCCTGCTCCTGCAACAGCTCCCTTCAGTACTTTCCCTGATCAGGGAGCTGGGAAATGTGATGAGAACAACTTGCTCCACTGAGCCAAGGTACTGCACTGTTAAGATTTAAATGGTTATTTTTGGTGGACTTCCAAAGAGCCAGAGAAGCTGTCATGTTGGAGCTGACTAAGCTGGTACCCAGAAATGAATAAACAAATGGCAGTAAAAATTCCTTCTCACTATGCTGGCTGAATTAAATGATATTGTCAGTTTATTTGTCTGCTGGTTGCTCTTCTGATCCAATTAAGGCTCTTGTCATGAATTTAAAAGAAAGGATCCCTTTATTGAATTGTGGGAGACTTTTTTTACCTGAGCTATTAATAACGCCTTATATTATTAAATCTGGAAGAAATTTCATAAACTGAATTCACCATCACCATGGATACTGCAGTTCATCTGTTTTATCAGTAAATGAAAATAGCTCATTTCTTCTTGAGCTTGATTCTCTCTTGAACTGCTCTTTTGGGCCCAATCTATCTGATTCAAAAATCAGGTTAAAAGTTCTGTTGTTCTGAATGGATCCTGATCAGGCCAATGGGACTCCTTAAGACAGTATGCACTAGCAGGATTATTCCCTTTCTGGCTTGTATCCATTGGTGCAACACTGCTCCTTCTTCACCAAATACTGTAGTATATCCTAACAAACACATTTTCTGTGTAATTTATAGTTATCCCCAAGAAACTGAGAAAAAAACCCACACAAATTAATTTTTCTCCAAATGAAATTTCCAGAATTAAATAGCTCTGTCCAAATCTTTTTAGTTGTAGTTTTGATTATATCTTTCACCTTCTTCCAAACTATTTTTTCCTCCTCTTCTTAATTTGTGTTTAAAGTACAACACAGTTAATTTTTAAAAGATGTGGGAAATGAATGTGAACTGAAGGTCATTCAGGGAAAATCTGAAATTAAAAAGGAACTTTGAAGCATAACCCAAACAAACCAAACATTAATCTAAGGAGGAAAATATTAATAAGCCTGTATGAAGAATGTATTCCTTTTGTTTCCAAGCTAAATCACAGGCCTACCTAGCCGAAAGGCGAAGATGGCTCATCTGTTAAATAGCTATTTGAGCTATCTGATATATGATGATTAATTATAATATGCAAAGTTTGTCCCAGGTGTACAGACCTCATAAAGCTGAAGACAACACAAGTGCATTATTAGCTCCCATCACAGTGGTAGAATAAGCCAATTTGACCTACTGATAAATTTTTATTTATATATATATATACATGTGATTATGATGAGTGTTCTTACAGTATGTAGAGACAGAATTTAAGTATTCATGTTTTTATCTGTAGTCCTTCATTTGGTTTAGTTGGAAAATGTAATGCTTGATTTGCCAACAAATCTAGAAAATATGGTTCCAGACTCAGATATCTTTACTGCATTACATACTGAGGCTGCCCCTGGGAAGGTATTTATTTCTTTTCTCCTTGTCAATAATGAATGACCCTACAAAGCAGAAACCTTATTAGAGTCTATGTTTAATGATTGCCCCAGTGATATGAGCGGTCTGGTAACAAATTGAAATGTCAGACACTCTATGACCCTCTAATAATATTGAAATCTGCCAGCCCCTATTAAACTGCCTTCAGACTGTATTATCCTGTGGTAATAGATCAGCTACTTACCCTAACTAATACAGTTATCACGTGGGACACTGCAGAACAATTCTTTTAATCAGAAGAGTCAAAAAAGGAGTGGAACAGTGGGTAAAAATGAAGTATTGGCAGCATAACAAGTCAGGATGAACCCACTTCATTAAGGTGGAAAACTACCCGTAAAGAAGGCTGTGATTGATCTTCATTCTGGTGTGTCATCCTGTAAAAAGAAAGAAGTAACTTTCAAATTTGAATGAACAGGATTTTCTCTCTCTCATCTTCTCCCTCCTGCTGTCCCTGTTTTAATGGATTATCTTACTTTATAAGCTACTTTTATAGGTCCAAGTGCAATCCAATACGTCTTAGTATTGCCATAGGAAAACACCCAAGAAACAGAAACACTTTTTTGTCATTATTTCCAATAACTCCTCTGCACTTTTACATGGAGAGTATGAAATGAATTTTTCTTGTTTCCAAATACATAAAATAAGGAGCATCAATATAAAAAAGTGATCTTCATAATTTTAACAGGGAAAGCAAAAGAAATAACAATTTTAACTATTGAAAAAAATTATCACATCCTTCTTCCTTAGGACTTGTCCCTCTCTCACTGAATTACGTTAATGCATGGAGGTTATATTTACATGGTATCATTAATTGCACTTGAATTGGAGATTTATGCATAGATTTATCCATAAGATTGGAATGATAGAGAGAACTCTTAGTAATCTCAGACTGTATTAAAGCACTTGATTCTCTTGAAGCTAATGAGAACCTCTCTTTCTGTTGTTCAAGGCTCTGAATTGTGCTTGCCTGTGGGATTCTTTGCCCCATTCCTTATTGTGGAAAAGAAGATGGGGTTAGCTAGGAAGTCTGCCAAGTTATAGTTTCCAAATCCTCCACTTTTTAAAGGGATATCTTTCTGAACCAGGGTATAGCTGGCCCAAGGTCACCTTTCAAACCTTATGCCTTTCCAGCTGAAATAACTTTGATTCTGACTCTATAACCACTCTTCTGAAATGCCTAGGAACATCCACAGATTGTACTTCATAACATACCCAAGGGCACAGTGATATGCCAAGTAGACTCCTCCTGTGACCTTCTGTCTTTCTCCTGCCCATTTCCAAATACCATGTGAGCTGGTGTGAGGCAAAGAAAATACTTCAATGTTCTTCCAGGGGAGTCCTGAGCAGAACAAGAGAGATAGGTAAGAGATGTATGCTGAGTCTGAGTTCAGGTTTGCACACAGCTAAGGGTGGGAACACACTGGGCTTCAGCACTGCAGGATCTGAGCTCTTAAAATCTCTATACCATAAACCCCCAGATGAACAATCAGGATTTGTATATTAATTATATATATATATATGAACATGTACCACCTGTGTGGAGAGGAACATCAACTTGTTTCTATGTCCTCTTCCCTGTCCTGCTGCAACCTTCTTTAGCAGTTGCTTCTTCTATGTGCTTTCTACCCTGCCCAGTGTCTCATTGTGTACCTCAATGTTAAAGTTTTGGGTGATTCTCTAATCAAACTCCTGAATCATAAATCTCAGTTATCTTTTCTCTAGAAACCATTTAAAATCACATCCTGGTGCAGGAGCAAAGGGGTCTTTAAAGCTCCTAGTTATAACTGACCCTAATTCATGGCTATAACAAGGAAAATCAAAGTTACAGCCTGGCTTCAGAAAGATTCCCCGCAGGAACAGAAAACTGGGAGATTTTGCCAGTTTTGTATGAGGCATAGTTAAATTCACCTCTGTTCTGAAAAGAAAAAAGTGACTTTGTAGAAACAGCTCCATGTTTATTGTCTTTTCATCAAACAGGCATAGGTTACAAACAAAAAGATGGATTTTGTATCTACCATTCCTGCAAAGTCACTGTGGGCTCTTACTGTCAACCTTAGCTTCCCCCCATTTTGCCTTCCATCAGCAGCAATAAAGACCTGCAGGCCAAATTGGTCCCCCTGAGATGACTGTGTAACACACTGACTTATAATTGTGCTCTCATTGACACCTCTGCAGCTCCCTTAATGTCAGTGGTTTTCTGCCTGAGCTTAGCAAATATTTCACTGAGGGTATACAAAAGGTACAGTAGCTTGCAGCTCTTTCCTGCCTTATTCTGCAGAGAAAGCAGAAGGAAAATGAAGTAAGCTCTAGAAATCAGTTATATTTTCATTATCATATAATGTATTTCATATTTGATGAATTCTGTAGGAATTCCTTCCGTTGTTTAACAAGCCTGAACTGCTTCTAACTATCTGAAAAATACATAAAAGCTTGATTTGTGTTCCCCCAGGGGCAGCTTTTGATCGTGAAGTGCAATTGGAAAGGCCCTACCCTGCTGTGAAAGGTGTCCAAGGACAGGGAGGGGCAGCAGGGTCTCACTGTGGGGCTGGTCCCTACTCTGACCTGACAGAGAGGCTTCCTCAGCTCTGTTCCACCCACTGCCAGGAGCTCCAGGAGTTCCCTTTTGAGTTGAAGGCAAAGGGACCACTTGTCAGGCATAAAGCTAAGTCCATGCATAACACAGAATCAACCACAAGGTTCACATGCCTATTCCACTGAGCACAGATATGCTAGTGGCTCGGATTTTCAAATTAAAATTTCAAATCTACCATCCAAGATTGTTTGAGACAAAATGCTTATAAATTTTACCAGCTGATATTTGCTCGGGGACATTTTATTCATAACATGTGATGTGTTTCCATTTGCTTCTGAATGCAGAAATAGCTAAGCAAGGCATAAATAATGTCAGACAAATCAAGAACACACTCACTCATGGATACAATTTTTTTCACACCATTCAATTTCACTGAAACTCTTAACCTGAGTAAAATTGAAAGTCCAGGAAAAAATATCTTACTGTTTTGTCATGCACCTGATTAGCTTAGTTAGAAACCAAAGGATTTCATTAACATTATTGTTTATTTTTGTATTTAGCATTCTGTAGTAACCCATGTTGTTGAACCGAACATATATTAAGTGTCTTCCAGATTTTGTCCTACAGTTTTTCATACAGCATAATTTATAATTCTGAATGTCCTTCTGTTTTAGTAATTTCCTTTTGTCCCCAGTGGCCATTTTCACTCTTGCTGTATCTATTGTGAGATGGCATATGCAACCTTTGGGCATGTAGGATATTAATCCATCTTTGATCACATTCCCCTGTGTATCCTCCCCACAGCTTCCTGATTTTCATCCAGAATGAACTCTGAAGCAATTCAACATCTTTATTTTTATTATTATGATCAGTTCACTTTACAAGTTAACAACATGAGGTCTAAAAGGTTTTTCTTGCTTTAGTGTTTTTTTTATTCTTTTAAACTTAAAATTGTTCCTGTATTTTGATGCTGATTCCTTAGAAGTTTTTTCTCTTTTACTGCTTTTGTTTTTATTTTCCTGAATCCCTGTTTACTTCACAGAAGTAAATATCAGAACACACAGCTGTGACACAGATCTTCTAAACTTAATATAGGTATCAAAGAAGGAAAACGTTTTTTTCTGTCATCACCATCCTATCAATGCAGGGCTACTTCTCCAAAGTTATCTTGCTTGTCATCTCTACTCAAAAAACATTCCACAAGTAAGATCTTCCAGATATTATGACTAGTTTATGCTAGTAAATATTAATTTTTTTGTTCTTGCATCTTAATAAAGATGACAACAGGACTACATGTGATTCTTTTGCAGGATTTAATTGCTCTTTTTTTTTTTTTTTTTTTCCCAGGCATTTGTAGGACTTTCCTTTGCTGTGTCATAGAAACACATGTTAGGTCATGGCAGTTTCCTTTGTCATTTTCTACCATCCTTGAATCACTGTTGTTGTCTAAGAGCTCCCTACACTTTGCCTGCCTTCATGTTCTGTATCCCAACTACCAGAGACAGTTTACGCACCTGTAGCCATCTGTAGAAATTTCACCTCACAAATACATCTGAGCAAGGGGGTTGTCACGTATATTTGTCTTGAAGCTGAATTGGTATCCCTCATAAAACCTGATGGTTTGAGTCTCTCTGATTATGAGCCAGTGCCTCTGCATTTGCAGCCCACAACTGTGCCACCCTTTGCATCCATCCTGTGGGGAATACTCCTGTGTAATTTGTTGCCCACTGTTACCTTGAGGCTTTTGCCTTCTATTGAATTTGTGGTTTCCCCCAGACCAAGTTATTCTTCCCTTGTGGCATGCATTAGCTTGCTTTTTTACAAGCTGCATCTCTTTTGGTATTCTCAGCCTGTGTTTCTCTGAGCTGCTTTATGTTTCATTTCTTGATCTTGACGTGTATAATGTCTCCCAATTTAGCATCATCTGCAAATTTAATGAATGTGGTTTTATCTTGCAATCTTCATGGCTGTCAATAAAGGTGGTAAAGTAAGTATTGGTTCTACTTTAGATCTCTGTGGCTCTGCAGTTCCCCCTTCACATCCATGCCCCATTCCCCCTCCCCTCAAACTCTCTGGATTGCAGTGGCTGGCAGTACTCTCTCCTTTGTGGACTTCCACATAAATCTAGCCTGTATATTAATTTGCTATATAATGGGTTCACCAAAATCCCTATCTGTGATACAGACTGTACCTCAGATATCCAGAGATTTAGGAAACATTGTAGAATGCAGTGACAAGTTAAATAGCCTAGGTCTCCTACCCAGCTCTCATGTAATACTTGCATTAGATCACATAGTGCATCTCTTGTCTTGAAACCAGTGGCAATTAACCAAGTTTTGACTTCTTTTTGGTTTTGATAATCATGTGAGGTATTTTCCCCACATGTATAGAAAGCAGTTTTTAGTGTGAATTAAAGTAGACCACGTTAAGGGTAACCCAAATCATCTGCACACTCATTCTTCCAGAATAGGCATCTTGATATTGCTCCACAGCAAGAGGTGAACAGCCAGTAGAAATACCTTGTTTGTGTGTGACTTTGCTTATATTTACAAATTTTGCTACCATGACTGAAAAGTCATCTCACTAAGCAGCACAAAATCCAAGCATACATGGAAATTCACTGGCAGAATAAACTGTTTTTACAGACATTGTCTTCAGAGAGTTCAGAGAGGTTATGGCAAAAGACTGAAGGGGAAAAATGGTTTTTGTTTTTTTTTTTCCTTTTACATAAGATATTTCTTTCAAAGAAGGCTTTATGCAAGGTTAATAGGTACTTAGCAACTTTTCATCTCAGCAAATATATACCAGATATTTAGGCCAATAATAGAAGGAAAAGAGAGAATGAGTAATAAATATATAGTGATACAAGTACTTATCAGCAACCAGAGCTGCTTCTGCTCCAGCTACCAGTAGTAGGATCACACAATTTTAATGCTGTGGAAAGCACAAAAGAAAGAAGAAATTGGGATGGAAGCCAGAAGAAAGGCCAGGTGATCTAGAAGATGGGTCATCAGTTTACATCTTCAGCAAAGTATATCCAGTTTTCTGCAAATTTCCAGCCTATGCCCATGCCCTCTGCACATCATACAACCTCCTCTACAAAATGGGTCTATGTCACAAAAACATAAAATCATAGAACCATGGATTGGAAGGGACCTTGAAGATACCATCTAGTCCCAATCTGCCCCACCATGGGGGTTGTCACCCACTGGATCAGATTGCTCATAATCACAGACTAATTTGAGGCCTGCAGATAGCAACATGAGCAGGCAGTAGTTTTAACTTGAAGCTCTCTGCTAGCTCTTCCAAAGGTAAACATAGCTCAGGTATTTATAACTAATGTCTTCCCTTTCCTAGTAAGTGAAGTTTTAAGAAAGGCAATTTACTCAGAGATTACCTTCAAATTAGGCACAGATAGATTTCTATGTACTATCCCCAAAATGTTCAGTCCCACAGTCACTCTTTAACTGTGGGGCAGACTTCTGCATCAACCAAACACTCATGACTGGTAGAAATTATAAAAAGCCTGCAGAATCTTATGGTTGTACAGCTCTTCAGCTTTCCTACCTACTATTCTGTTGTAAAAAGTAGATTAAACCTCAGCAGTATATTTCAGTCTCTAGACATTTTGTGCCTGATTATTTTTAAAACATTTTTTCTGTCTTGCTTTCTTCCCTCCTTTTTTTTTTCCCCCACTGACATATTTATAAATGTTCTTTTATTTTCCTCTGTACTTGTAGCTGGCATTTACCCCAACTTTTTCTGTTCTCAGCTGTGGCTGAATATTCTTGCTTCATTGCCTCCTTCCTTCTTCATTTCCAGTTGACAGCATCATTGTAAGATGAGCTAAAAAGAAAATTGGAAACACTGCTTACTTCACAACTATGCACTGAGTGTCCCAGCTCTGCAGTCTCCCAGAGAAGCTACAATGAGAACATGCTGCACCAACAGACAGGTCTTTTATCTGCAGATCTCAACATATCTTGCAGGGACAGCTGGTGTTCAGCATTCCTATTGTGTTGCTGTGCAAAGGTGGCCTTGAGCAGATTGATACAGGACAATATTCACTGTATCACACATGCATTTCAAATCTTGTTTCTTATTCGTCTCTACTTATCACCCTTTTTATTCCTGAGGTAAGTTCTGATCCTTTCCCAAGCATGTAATGCTTTTTCTGACTAAACTTAATGTATACAGTGAGTTGAAAATGACTTCTGGGGGCTGGACCTCAGAGTGGGTTGCAAGTATTTGTCATAGAGTTGTGTCCTGTTTCCAGGGGTCTGTGCATGGGAGACTGCAAATCTAAGGGTGTGTCTGATGGAGGTCAGGTACAAATCATCATAAAAATATCTGTTGCTTTAATGTCCTGCTTCCATTTTTGGAGTATTCCTGGAGGAGGAGGCAGAAAGCGAGTAAATAACAGACAGTATTTACCTCATGAAGTAAATGACTTCATTTTTGCCCGATTTGTAAGATCTGTATCTTTCTGAGCAGTGAGAGTTATTTTTAGTGATTTGCATCACTGGCTCTTGGCAGCCATGGCAACTAGAACCCTCTTCTACGCAGCAAAAACAGGGAAAGGAGAGAAGCCAACTTCACTTTTACCCTGGCCTCACTTTGCTGGTTTTTGTCCTCCCCACTGCAACAGGTCTAAGTTTAGTACAATTGCTTTTGGAGCCTAACACATTTCCCCATATATTCCCAGCTTCACCCTAACCTGGAGGAATGAACTCTAGCAGTGAGGCTTCCCCATGCTGTATTTTGTTGCGTTTGCTGTGTTGCCATCTGTATTTTATATGATGATGGCTTTCTCAGTCTTGAATTAGCATTTCAATGGGACATACACAGGACCATGAGGTGAAACCATGGCCTGTCCCATGACAAGTGTCAAGCCCAGACTTCTACTTATTCATCCAGAAACCGTGGCTTCTTCTCAGTCATAGAATTTCTAGGTTTGAAAACAAAGGCTTTTTGCCATAAAGCATTTCCTTTTAAAAAGCAGAAAACTAGATGCATGTGAATGGGATGAGCTTTGGTATTTCCTAGCAGAAGAGGGAAGAATGAAGAAATTCTTCTGTATTTTTTTCCACTTCTGTGTGTGTAAGTCTGCCACTGACTGCCTGTCAACACTTCCTCGCAGGCCACCAAACAACTTGTCCAAACAGGACAAGGTAATACCCTCAGTCTCTATTGAATTGAAAGAATCATAACTAACAGACTTGAAGTGAGATTCCTTGCCATATTACCAGTGTCTTAAATCACCCTTCCCCTCCCCCAGTGTAATAATTACCAGACTGCTATCAGCTAATTTAGAAATCTCTCATACATTGTCTGTTATATGTGAATGCCTTTCTAAGAATGATTCTTTTTCTGTGTGAAAATGGAACTATTATCTTGATGCCTTGAGAGGCTACCTAGAACAGAGGCTAGACAGTATTAAAGGAATAAAGTAGGTTTTTGTTAAAAGCCCTTCAGAGGATTCACCTTGGGCAGTATAAGAGCCCGGCCATGGTTACACCCAAGATGGACAACGGGTCCTGAGTTTTCACACTTTTGTAAGTTTTGGTCTCTTTACCTATAGGGGTTAATTGTCCAATTACAGCTTCAGGTTATGAACTCACATCCTCCCAGACTGCTTTCCTCAGTTTGCTGCTGTTTGTACTTTTTGGGTCTGAAGCTGAAATGGTGTCTTTTGTTCTCGAGCTGGAAAAGGATTGTTTTGTCTCACCAAACTGTGACAAGAACTTGCTAGCACTTTATATGAAGTTCACAGTTATATACTAATGCAGTATCGAATCTGGAAAATATGAAAGCTAAAACTTAAGGCATCAATCTTTGCAAAAAAGCTTTCTTAAAAAGGAAGCTAGAGAAGGAATCGGAGAGAGGCATACTATGGTAATTGGTAAATGGAGAGGCTGGGAACAGTCTGAACCTGTAAGATCTGTGTTAGTGATGTATCTTTTGGAAGACGCAAAGCATCAACGCCTGGACACAATAAAGTTGTGGATTTTCTGGCAGACATTGCAATTACCTGGGCTTCTGAGGAAACACGAAAAGGGCCGGTGGAGATATTTGTATTGTTTGTGCTCAATGTCAACTCTGTCTCAAAAGATCAAATACACTCGTTCATTCATGCTTTTATTTTCTTGGATAGTACATTCATAATGCACACAAGCATTGCTTTGAGGGGCAGATGGTGCCAATTGATTGCATATTCATTATTTGTGGAAGAGACCTCATGCATTCTCACATTTTTGTGTGAAATCATCCTCTATGAGATGCTAAAGTGACTGAGATTATTTGACTGACTCCTCAGCAGAGTCCCTCTCACAGTGCTGCTGGGTTGTGTTTGACAGTATTTCTACCCTCAGGAACTGCCAGGCCCAACACAGGAGAAATCTATTGCTGAAACATTGTGGGATGGAGCCTCAATGGAGCACCTGCCCACCAGAAGATTTATTGCTCTTGACAACGGAAAATAATTGTCAAATCGGAAAGGAGGCATTGTTATGTCTCTAGAAACAGAAAACTGCTACAAAGACTTAACTTCTCTATATCTTGGATAAAATGGCCATTTGTAAAGCCAGACTATTATTTAATGAGGATGAGAAAATGAAAATAGGAAAATATGAGAAAATCTGATATTCTTTGCACTGATGTTATCTGCCTGCTCCTGGGTCTGCTTTCTGGACAGTGTTAGATCCTGTTCCTCTTGCCTATTAGACAAGTAGAGAGGCCAAGATTTTTTCTGTAGCTTTTTTGATACCTTTGTTGAGTCAAGGAAAGGGTTGACTGCTTAAAAAGCTGTATTTCCAGCAGAGGTTTAGAGATGGGAACTTGGGAGTGTCATAGAACAGATACCATTTCCTTCCTGGCTAGCCTGATAGGATCAAAGTTGGGAAATACTGTCTCCTGAGGGAAAGTGATCTCTGCTTTCCAGAGGGGTAAGAGTCTCTTTATGTCTTATCTTTCTTATCTGTCTTTCCTATCTCTAGCTATATTTGTATGAACATGATATAAGCCTGGGACCATTCTCATGAAATATACATTTTTGTGTCAACTTATTTCTCCAGAGTTATATGATTTAACCTTGTTGGGGAGATACCTGTAAAATAAATTTCGGTATTTTAATAGATACAGAGGGACAGAGTCTAAATATTAGGCTTACTCTGTGTACAGGCACAAAAATAATGTTGCCTGGAGTAAACTATATCTCTTTGCCCTTCAGAAGCTCATCTGAGAGTAATTGTACATACCCAGCTAAATCAAAAGAGAGCCACAGTTTGATGCAAGAGATTGGATTAGAGGCTATGACTGAAGTATTTCAGGCCTCCCTGATCAAGGCAAGCTATACAGCAGTCATCAGAAAAGAAAGAAGGAAGTGTGAATAGAAATAGCTCTTCCTATGAGGCATTAAAAAGGATCAAAATTCAAAGTTAAAACAGACTAAGCTTTCCAGAATATTCAAAATCATTAAAAATAGTTTATTCAAGCAATAATCTCTTTAGAATTGGTTATTACCACTATTAATGACTTGCTAGTTAAAATATTAATGGATCATAACCAAAAACTGCTGGCAATGTCTGATTTCAAGGGGTATTATCTCTTAATTAATGATACTTCACCTATTTGCAGTCAGTTTTGTAGGGATCTATTTTACTGTCTGTTTCAGGATACTAAAGCCAGTTATAACAGATGAAGGAGACATTACAAAGAGAGACGAATTTCATGGCTTATTTTCTTGGTGTTTTGCATTTTGTGGCCTGTCAGCTAGCTTGCATCTGAATTTACTTGTCTCTTATTAGTATATGGTTTCTTATTAGGAATTTTATGTGCTTTGAAATTGCATCTTGGAATTGCGTATTGAAAAGCAATGCATGCTTTTGGGAGAGGTTGGTAGATAGAAATTTAAAATATTTATTTTAAATCAATGTTTTATAAATCACCTCTTTTTGATCTCTGATCTGAATGTCCATTTCTTTCACATATATATTCCATTTTCACCAATCCTTTTTGTCATATCCTGTTTAAGGAACCTTGTTTCACATGTTGAGACAACGGATTTTATAGCTTATAATTTGTACACCATGTTGATCACAAAGGATTTAGGATTATAACTGGTGAAAATGAAATAAGATGAAAGGCTAGGTGGCAGGAAGTGTGGAGGGTGTGATAAACATTTGATATGATTACTAAACATTCTCAGACTTCAGTTTTGTTAGAGTTTCTGGGTGTCCATTGCTCTCTGTGCTTGCAGCTCTTTTACTTAGGAACAGGACAGAAAGCAACTTGTCTGTAACAGGCACTTTCAATACCTATAGCTAATTCCTTCTTGTCCCTGTACTGCCCCACACACTGAGTAACAGAAATGAGAAAACCCTTTCATACAGGGGTTTTACTTAAGTACAAAATTAACTGTCTTTGCATTGTGTGGTTTGGATACATTCAGGTCTTCTATGACTATGGTTTCTCAGGAGCTGGTCCTACAAACCCCTACAAGATTAATCTTCTTGCCCTAAATGCTTCCAGGGTACAGGAGCAGAACTGTTCTGGGGACTGAAAAGATGATCATTCCCTTGATCATAAATCTGACTGTAAGCTCAAACTTTTAGATTATCAGTAGTGCTTTCAGTGAGTTCTCTTCTTTAAAAATTCTTGGAATTATTGACAAGTTTTCTAGTGTACTTCTGTTATTCATTCTTCTTTAATGGAGTATTCCAGAAAACAGAAAATGTGAGTACATACACTTCACATTGAATAGCTCTGTAACTTTCCAGGTATTAAGATTTTCTTTTTAAGTCAATTTTGATAAGCTCTGTAGAGCATCCCTCCAGCCTGCCTTATTTCTAGATCCCAAGTCGAGAAATTAAGAACCTTACTAAGAGCACAGGGAGGAGTTCAGTAGACATACAGATGGTAAAACCTCAGATGAAATTAAAATTTTAAAAATATTTAAATTAAAGATAATCTTTCATTTTCTAAAAAATAGGGTAGACATACTACAATAAGGTTGTTCCTTGCACTCTTGTGGGCTTTATTGCTTTCATTTTAGCAAATTTTGGGCTACCAAAAGATGATAATTTTAATTTGAGATGAAGGACTACCATCTGTGAATACAGTGGACTCCTTTCCCTTATGTATTTTCTACGCAAATAACATCCATTTTATTGTTTGGGGAGTGTGATGAAGATAATAAAAGTGAATAGAGACAGGTGTTGATCAAACAGATGTTATTTTAGTCTGATTCCTTCTATCTATCTCATCAGTGTTCATCAACACAGACATGCATCACTGCTAATATTTTAAGTCTGAGCTAGTCCTACTGGCTTGCATTGTGATTTACTGGGGGAACACAAAGGAGTAAATAGACAGTATCAAACTCCAGGGGTTTTCATTACAGACACTTAGAGATGAAAAGCAGGCCACTTTACTTTTGTCTCTTGTATCAATTAGCCTTCCATGAATCTCATCCTTTAATTTTTTTATCTCTACTGATATTTTCAAATGAGTGAAGTGAGAGGAATGGCATACAGATATTGAGGAATGTTTTCACAAGTAACTCTGCTCTACAAAGCCAGTGTTACTGCACAGTTTATACCTGAACTTCGTCAGATACAGAATAAATTATCTCAATGTAACCCATGTGGAATGTAGGCTAAAGCTGATTTTAATGCTACACTAAAACTGTTTTGAATCCATTTCAGTGATATGGTTTAATTAACCAGACCTCTTCTTCTAGCCCCATGTACTCAATGCAAATTAATGGCACTCAGAATATACATTCTCTCAGTGTCTTGCCTGCTGTTTGCTGCCTGTGAATCCTATCTTGCATTCCACACCTTGCACTTGCACAGGTAGTGATTAACTACCTCCAGAAGTCATTTCCTCCTAAGTGGCTTCACAATATTTTTCTTCCATGGAAGGCAAATATGGTGAGTGAGCCAGCACAAAACCATTTTCAAAGGTGTCAGCACTACTGTGCCAGAGTATCGTTTCTAATATCTTGTGCTATAATGTAGAACACAAAATAAATATTACATTATTTACTTAATGCTGTATCACTTACCTCAGACGCCAACTGAGGTGTCTGTTTTGTATTAAAAATATGCTGCTTGTGCTAGAAGGTGATGGTGGAAGTTTTATGCAGCCTCAGAATGCAACTTTTTAAAAAATATGTCATCTAGATAAAAGCCTGAGAAATTACACGGCTTTCCTGCAGGGAGTGTGAGCAGCCACAAATCATGTTGAGGCTATGATACAAACTTAGTCACTCTAGTATCCTCTGTAACCAAGAGGGAATGCCATTTAAAAGCTGGATTTTCTGCTTCATGAGATTCTCACATGTAAAACTTTACTTGCCAGAAGGGAATAAATAAGAAATGGAACTGTTGAAAATCCTTTCAAATCAAGTTCTGACAAAATCCAATCTTTACAGTTTTTACTTGAAGAGCACTGTCAAAATGTCAGGTTGAAATGAAGCCCTGACAGGTCACTTTGGCTCAGGCTGTAGAGAGAGACCTTTGAAAAGCTGTCTTTGTTTCCATGTGCTCTTAAGCTTTAGTATTCCTGGAGGCCCCCAGCAGGCAGTGCAGCTCTGTCAACCAGGTGCTTTATTAAATTTCTGTAACAAAGACTACTGCCCAAAAGGACCTCACAGTAAAAGGCCAACGGGACAGAAGAGGTGATGTGAAAAAATGCTGCTGTACTTACTGTGACTGAAATAAGACCTGTCTAGATGCTTTCTTCTTCTACCAACAGCAGCAGGTAGAGGCTCTGATATAAACACATGAGGTCTCAGCAGATAAAAAAATTGGCAAGGTCCAATGTAGGTGGTCTGCAATCAGGCAGCTAAGCCAGGAGAGCCACTGCATCACTACCTGGAGCAGTAGGGCTCCAGGTTCCTGCTAGAAGATACATCAACCTGGCAGCCTCATCAGTGCTAAGGGGCAACTGCTGCAGGTTTCATATCCTATCTTCACATCTGCTGTCAGACCTGTAACCTCAGAGGAGCCGGTGGGGAAACAGACCCTGATGGTAATTCCTTACTGGAAACACTGAGTCACTGTGCTTTGCCTTTCGTATCACCTGGGCTTCTCAAATGTTGGTGCTGTATTGGAAAGTTAATATGCAACTGGAGAATTTTTCAGTAAAGTTTGGTTGAAAAGATAATAATGCTTTTTTTGGTCCTACTTTGCATCGTTTTCCAGATGTGATCCTTGTGGAAAGACAATGTTTTGTCTTTATGTTTGGAAGCTTCCTTCTCACATAAGTCACAAGCAGTCATTACTTGTACTGTTGAAACGTTTACATGAAGTGTTATTTAAACTGTCTGTTGCAAAGGAAAACAGTGTTTCAAACATAAGAGTGAACCTCACAATTGAAAAATGACCTCCTTCAATTTGCTTCTTAATGACTACTCCACTCATTGAGCAGCTTCTGCAAGGAAGAATAGCAATTTATATCATCAGAGTTGCTGAATAGGTTATAAACTGACCTCTATGTGCTATACATATTTACCCATTGCACAGGGAAAACACAGAAGAATCCAAGGCTCATTTACATCTGATGTTTTCCAAGGACCTACTGCTGAGTCGTTCACTTAAACCAATATGGCATACTTATTATTATTATTATTAGTTAAAGCAACAATTTAGGTGGTGTTTTGTATATTACTAACATGGCTGATTTTCATGAAATTGAAAAAAACAACAGCCAGTGAAGACAAATAAAGCTAGCTGAACAAGGTTCACTTTATTAATTTTTTAATGTTTTTTTCTTGAATAGAAGGGTGGATTAACTCTCTGTTGGAAAGGCAGTGTAAATCAGTTCACATCCCACCTTGTAGAAGAAGAGAAAAGATGTGTCTCTAGAAGGAAAAGCAATCAACAGAAGGGGTGGAGAAAAAGTATAAATCAGGATGGTTTATGTTTCCTTCCACCTTGTAGATTGCTTTTCCTTCTGTAACCTCCCTCCCTCCCTCCTTCTCCCCCTTCCTCTGTCCTTCAGTAACAATTTAGCTTACCTCCACATATACCTTCTCACAACATTTGAATGTGTTATAAAAGCAAAAACATAGCTTATAGAATGTTCTGAGTGTTGTGCTAATTCTCTCTTCATTCTAGACAGGGAAATGTCCAATTCAGGGGAAATTTTTGATCAATAATAACATTGAAATTATGTTTTGCTGCTGGTCTACAGATAAGAGCTGGATGATCTTTGTTTCTAAACTGTCTGAATCCCAGTGAGGTGGATGTACTGCTATGCAAGTGCAAGACCACACTGATGTTCTGAAGAACTTGGTAGACTTTGTAATGGATAGGATCCTAGTCTAACGCATAACCAGTGAAAGATTGCATTGCAGATGTAACTCTTAATACGACTTCTCATGGGACTGGGACAAAAAGTGGGGTCCTACACAAGGACAGCTTCTGTTTTTCTGGGCTGCATGTTCAATTTGTGTACATTAGGATTAGGTGTTGAATTCTTGTTTCTCATCCTTTTACAAAGTGTTGAAAAACCTGTTTTAAGAGAATTGTCACGGAGATTGTACTCTTTCCTTTTTTGCAATCTTCATTTGAAAGGATAATCTTAGTGGGGTTCCAAGTCCTAGTGTTTTTTAACAATGCATGACAGCTGCAATCCTTCTGTTCTAGTAAGCATTTTCATTTAAATTTTGAGGAGAGAAATGCAACACTCAGACATGTTCCTTGGTGTCAAACTATAATAAAAACCTTTTGCTCTGTCTTCATAATCCTCTTACAAAAAGTAGTGTATGATAGCTCCCACCCAGCTGTGTGTTATTGGTCAGAAATGCGTGCTGGTGTTTCGGTGAGGAAGGATCTAGGGCTGCATCACAGTGCCAAGTTAAGGCCTACAGTGATGGATGTACTTGTGCTAATACATCTGATAGAAACATGAGACTTGTTTCAGAGGGGTCAGTGCAGTCAATGAAAATAAAAAATGCAGTCTCTGCAAATTTAGAAAGATTATGTCAGTCAGACTTCTGGTTTCCTGAAAATCATGATTAGGTTTGCCTTGCTCAAATGGTGCAATCGACAAATTTCTGATAAAATTGTATAAAGTTGCAGGTGTCAGCTTAACAGGTACAATATGTTGGATGATAAAGTCTGAAAAGGGAATCCAAGTTTCCTTAAGAATGTTTTGTTCTTTAATTCATAGAACAGCTTCACTTTTCAGTCCTGTTTATTGAGAACATATTTCACAAAGCTGCTTAGGTGATATCAGGGTTTTATGTTGAAATGTGAACATAGCTGCTGTATGGTGGCCTGATTTACTGAATGTCCATGAGGACAAGTAAAAACAACATCACATTTCATGGATTTTTTTCAGGGACTTTTTTTTTCCTGTGCGGTAATAAAATGATATACAGTGAAGCCACACACAGGATTGCAGAGTTGTGTCCTTTGTTATAAAGCCTAAAGGGTTCCTTTACTCCAGGGTGAAGATTTCTAGGTGGCTGAGGATATTGGTGCAGAATGATGTATTAATCTTTGCTCTTAAAATGGATTTCAAGAGCTCCATCATGGGAAAATCTGTTAACTGGCTGCTATCAGTGACAATTGTTTGTGTTTCCTCTGGGGCTCAGCTTTTGGCATTGTCATCCTAATCATATGGGTTAAATCTCTGAATTTATAGAAACCAATTTGTTCACTTGTGCCCTATTTTATCTTCTCTTCAAGTTCTTAAAACATTTCCAAATAAGGCTGAATTTAGCTTAGAAGGAGGCAAGTGTTTCTATTCTCATTTACACATGGACTAATTATGACATGAATAAGTTTCCTGATGTGTGTAAGGATGGCAGAAAATGTTTTGACAGAAATAGGGAAAGATTGCATATAAACAGGAAAAGAACAGTTTCCATGTTACAGACACCTGAAATATTCATTTCTTTGGCTTTCTCTTGCAGAAAAGAGCAATATGTTAAAGAGAAAATATGGAGAAATGCATCACAAATGTCTTTTTTCCATTTGGCATCCAGAACGCCCATATGGTTCAATTGTTTTTTTTTACTTTTTAAAATTTACATTGGAAAAATAAGATACATTAGAAGGTAATAAATATTTCCATTATGTATTTCATTGTTAAAAAGTGTAATGATTGTGTGGGTTTTTCAAAAAGTATTTAACCCTTTCTATCACAAGAACTATGCAGATAAGTGCAGAGAAAGAAACACCAGAGAGCAAAGGAATATTTCTTTTATTTTTTCTTTATATGCTTTCAGAGATAAGACATAAATTACAGTAAAGTTAACAAAGACCAAGACCCTTTGACATTAGACACAAGAGCCTTTTCTCTTTAATTTGGCATTCTAATAATGCTTGGAATCCCTCTGTTCAAGCAAGTCAGTGGCAGATGCTTTATTGTGTCTCTTGTTTCTCCTCTGGGGCTGTACATTAGGTTAAAGTATCACAAATAGCTGCTATTAAAGTGTGAGTCACAGTAGCTATAATTTTTCATGACAGCCAAAGAAAATGTGACACGTTTAGGAAACTCTGTCATTGATGCTAAGACTCAAATCTTCAGGCAAATGTTTAATGACATACTCAACATACTGTGCAAACTCTGCTATCTAACAAACAAAATGTTACTACCAGAGAACTGTAAATACTCGGAAATGTCACTAAACAATAAGAGCTCTTTTCTTCCTGATCACTGAAGGTAAGATAGAAATTGGACTAATACGTGAACTGGAAAAAAAGATATTTTTTATATCTTTTTATATATGTAATTATTTTTGTTTGGCTGCTGTAAATAGTCTGTTTTGGCATATCTACCATCTGTGGAGAGGTGCAGAAGCATGGCTTTCCTGTTTTGCTTTGATTTAAGCAGTTTTCTGGCAGTGAGCATCCAATTCAACCTTTTTTGCTCCTGTCTAAAGGGAAGTAGGAGTTAAGTAACACACACATGAACACACCCTCTGAGACTGCAGGGCACAAAGCAAGAAGTCCTTTCTGCGAGCAGGGCTGTGCTACCCATAACATTCCTAGTGAGATTTCATGGGCTCATGGCTCACCATCACTTATCTTCTTAAACTAGACACCATGTAGTTATTCAATCATTATGATTACTGTTAGAAATAGGGCTGTTTTAGGAGTACCCAAATCACAAATAATGCATTGGGAAGACCTATATGACTTACACAAGTAGTGCAAAGTGCTACATTTTGATCTAAAAGTTATAGGACATATTTAATGCTCCAATGCAAGTTTATGGCCACTTAAAGTCACTTGGGAATATCAGCAGTGTGAAGGAGATTATTATTCTGTTTCATCCACAAAGACCAGCAAGGCTGTGAACAGTAGGAGTTCAGAATACACCTGGTCAGGGAGCTGGGCTATAATGCTGTAAATGGCTGTGGAAAATACCCACTTGGCTTCCCTCTGTTTCCTGTGGGGAGCAATTGATTTTGCCTTTCACTGGAGAGTGAGAGTGTCTGGTGAGGAAGTAGACATGGGCTTTCAAACTGTTCAAATGTATGATGGGTCTTAATCATGGTATTATGACAGGTTAAGGGTTTAAGCCTGCACAGCTTGGAGATGATGAAGCTGCCTGGGGATTAGAACTCACTGCAGCATATTAGCACCTAAATCAGGGTTATTAGATGTTGGACCAGGAGAAAACTGAACAAAAAAAGCATGAGCAGAATGCCCTGTAGTTTAAAGCAAAGGAAACAGTTTCATACATTTCTGTTCTCGGAGGTTGAGGATTGCTGATTGATTTCTTCATCTCCAGAGAAAGGGATAAGGGGTTTCCATGTTTTAATTTAGAGGGGAATAATAGCACCTGTGCAGAATTCTCTCCTTAAGGCTGTGTCTACAGTTCCTGTGACAGGGAGCACAGCAGCTGTAGGACTCACTGCAGTTCTCTTACAAACACTCTCAGGGGAAAGCAAGGGCCTTCACAGCAATAGTCAGGGCTGGGATGAAGCGCATGGTGTTTCCACCAGGTCAAAGTGGGCTGCTACAGCAGACACTGCTTAGACAGTTGTCAGCTTTGCTGTGTTTTTAGGGAGCACAGCTGAGCTGTTAAGCCCCCCAAAAGCTGTATGAGCTGAGATCTGTGTGTGAGGTTGGGCTCTCACACAAAGCACAGCATGGGGGGCTCTTCCTGGTACAAGTTTCTCAGCCTACCTGGGTTCCTTCCTGGGCTTTGTATCCTCAGTGTCAGAGTTGCTTCAGTGCAAGGGGTGCTGTTTACCAAAGGGCAAATTTATAGCAGATAACAACTGTGATATTATTCAGCATGGTTTTAACAGCAGGTCCTGTGGTGACCTCTTGCACACTGTGGATATCTATTTCCAGATAAGTGTTTTGGGAAATTAATCCCCTGTGAGCTCTATGTAGCTCACACAAAGACATGTGAGGTCCAGAGGAAGACAGTGTTTAGGATTCACCTGTCTCCTCAGAATTTGCTGTTTACTCATTTTACAGCATGTTTTCCTGAGCACTGTAGCCCTGGATAAGTAGATGTACACTTTTTCTCTTGGCCAGGGAGAGCACATCAGGCAGCCTCATCACTGGATGGAGTATTTGATTTCAGTCTGGACTGTAATATGTATATTATTTCAATACTGGCTGTAAAAGAAGCTGAGAAGAGAACAATTTCAGGCTGAGCATGACTGCTTCAAGGAGATAACAAATGACTTTTGCAGTGGTAGTTTGAAGACAGTGTAGAAAGGGGAGGGGAGGAAGAAGAAGGCATTTCATCTTCTCTGCATTAGTATCGTGACAACTAGGAAGAAGGATGAAGGTACTGACCATCTTCAAATAAATGCAGAATTCAGGCTTAGGCCTTTTGCCATATTCATATGGCAGGAAAGGCATCAGTGAGTAATTGCTTAATCACAGGAATTTGCTTTTTGGCAGAAGAAGAAGCTTGAACCTGTAGATCTGAGGCTGGGCAACCACTTTTACATGGTAAGTGGGGTTGGGACTTATGAATATTTTCCTAAGTAATTCTACATTATCTGCATGTGAAAGTGTCATGAGGGTGCAGTCATGAATGATGTGTCCCAAATTGGATTGGAGAGGCTAATCTTACCCTTTGCTAAAATCTAAAAAGTTTAGGAATCTAAGAGAAAAAGTGGATAGTAGAGGCTATTCAGAGCAATAGGCATGTCTTGAAGGCTGTAGCAATTATTCAAAGCAACCATCAGTACATCATTTTCAATTATTTTAAGAAAATGCAAACTGTCCCAAAGCCCCTCCTAAAATATTTGGTGATTCCTTATGCCAGCACACTTGTACAGAGGTGCACTTCTGGTACTAATGATGTCTTTGCAAGCAGCCAGAGAGGAGCACTGGGACCCCAGGAGGTCCCAGAGGCCCAGTGTTGTGCTGCAAACAAAGTAGAGCAGAGGAAGATTGGCAGACATTAGAGAATTACTGTCTGAGCTAACATCAATGGAAGCTTTGATGCAAGCCTCTTTCAGGGAATTACAATAAAAGGTAGAGTGACTGAAGTCGAGGCAGGCTTAAACAGGCATTCAGATACAGTTACTGATAGAGATAAGACACTTCAGGATCTTGAAAGTAAAGGCCTGAAAAATAGATAATGTGGAGAATTGAGGAAGAAGAAATAACACTGGGTTGAAAGAAATCCCAGACCTGACTGACATAAAGAAGGAGGAACTCTTCAAAAAAGTGTTAAATTCCTGCAAAAGGAATTTTGGAGCAAGAGAGAGATTCTGGATATGTGTAGGTGGGGTACCTCATACACATTGTAGAGAACTATGGGCTTTTGCTCAAGTAGCCCTGGCTTTTGCACTATGCTGTATACCAGACCATACCAGTGAAAAGATAACACTTAACAGGAATGATTAAACTGTGAAAAATGATAATCCCACTTAGATTCTATGATAAATGAGCACAAAGTTCAGCAGAGTAAGAGGAGAAGTATTGATTAGAGCAATAGGATGCCCAGGAGTGAAGAGAGGACACTAAATAAGCCTAGCATTCAGCTCGTGGGGACTTAAGTGACACAAAGTGCCAAGACACTGGACTTGAAGTTTCCCATGGAAGGTAAGGGAGCTGAGTGTCATGCTGCAGTAGTGGGCCATGAGTTCCCTATCTCTGTTTTACCTGGGAGCCTGCAGCCAGCTCTTCAGGACAGAGACACCTTCATTCTTTTTAATAGCACCAAGAATGGCTCATTTCTTCCTGCAAAAGTATAACGTCTGAGAGTAGTGAAAGAAGAAGAGATCATGTCCTACCATATCTGCCCACAAATGAGGAGCCCTGAGGTATTTCTACCTCACTTTTCCCAACCCAGAAGCACCATTCCCAGCACTGCTTTTCAATTTTCTATTAAAAAGTCATGGTCCCAGGAGCAGTGATTAAAATGTTAGCCCCTTCACTCCTGAATAAGTGCAGGTAATTTTAGGATACAGGTGTGTTCTTTCTTTGTCCTTTTCTCTGGCCCAATAAATCCTGAGATTTGAAGGAGATCTGAATCCCCTTGGACAGAAGGAAAAGTTGTGCATGTTTTCCTTCTCCTATGAGAGTGTGATAGCCATTAGGTCAATACACACTAAGCTCTCCTATTGCATTTCTGATAGAAAAGAAGGAACTTTGGAACTTCTCTCTTTTATGAAACATGTAATTCTGTTGCTGTGTTTCAGGCATTGTCTGAGAATATCTGCTTTTAAGGGTCTGGGCAGTGAGACGTCTGGCTTATATGCCAATAATAATTTACACCAATGCAAATAATTTAAAAATACTTTAGTTAACCCAAGATATACTTGCACAGAGACTACTAGAATTGCAGTTTTGTGTTGTTTTCAGTAAGTTCTTCCTAGGTTTAGGAAGATTTTTGGATTTTACCAGCTTAAAATCCTTCCTTGGTCCTAACGGTTCCACTACCACTCCCAGTCTTCAGCAAAAGTGAAGAAATTGCCATTTCCTACACTTAGAGGAGTATTTTGATGGGTGTTAAACAGGGTATACCATAGAAGTGTAAGCACAACATGTATTTAATTTCGAAGTTGTTATTCCTATCTAGGCAAAACTGATGGATAAAGGAGTTTTAAAAGCTCAGACTGTGCACTGAGATTAACAGCTGATATTGAAATAGTTCAGACCCTGGATGAAAAACAGTTAGGAAAGTTTAACAGAAATAAATGTGAAGGAATAAGTGAGGAAATGGTAGATGGCTAAAAAGAGCAGGACCAAAAGCCTTGCAGAAGCATTAAACAGAGTAAAGGGGTTGACTTGCAGCTCTGTTAAGTTTCCTGGCATCCCAGCAAATTTCAAAATCAATAGAAGCCTATCTTTACCTGACTTGAAACCTAACAAAGACAAATTTGATTTTGCCTCTCATAGCCCTGTCTACTTGTTCTATATTGATGTTGAGATATTCACCAAGGCACTGGGTAATAGGCTGGACTCTGTGCCTGATTTGTTAGTGGAAAGCAGAGAAACTGTTACCAAGGGCATTAATTAGTAGGTAATATATGAAGAGGTGCAATTGTATGAAAGGTATGCCGTGGTCCAGTGATGTAAAGGAAGTCTTAAAAGGACCCAAATTAAGTGATTTAGAGAGGAGTCTTGGATTGCATGGATAATGGGAAAGCATCACAAATATTAGATCAATAGGCATTGCATTTTAATATAATTCCATTATAAAGTTCCTTTGGCTAGAGTCAAAGTTAACCACAATTCTCTGTGTTTTCAGCATATACTTCTTTTCTGTGATAGTCTTGTCACTTTTGCAGAAGTTAGCACAAAAATTCCATCTTGCAGGTGCAATATATAGCAGGTTTGGAGAAATGAAGTTACGCAGAATATAAATGACATTTTAATGATGACTGCTGACCCATTTCCTTGCAGGCCACTGTAATGACAGAAATTAGGAAAGAATTAATGAAGTTTATAGAAAATCCAGGGCTTAGTCCATTAAGCCAAACTTCTAGCATTAGTACTTCAAACAAATCAGGCTACTCACAAATCATTACATGACAAATGTGACTCAGTGAGAAAAATCTTAATCAGCTCCTAAAAAGTTTCTAGTATCTGCCTCCTGGGAAAAAGATATGATGTAAATAACATTTCTATATCAGAAAAAAAGTGGAAAAGATTTAATACAAAGGAACAAGCCAATAATACTGTGAACTGCTAGAAAGAAATAAATGAATCTTCTCACCATGGGTATTATTTCAGACATTTCCACTGTCTCTCCTTATTCTCTTGGAGAGGACTTGTAGTCCTCCATTTTAGCTATCATTTAAGCAGAGGAGCATGGCATCTTCAAGTCAAGCATTTAATGTAGAGCAGAACTTAGAAGAAGAACAAAAGGTATTTGGAGCATTAATCCTCACCAACTGTGAGTGCAGCTGGATCATAACACATCCCTGTGGCAAAGACCCCAATACCAGACAGCCCAGGCAATTTATACATCTGTTCCTATATCAGCTAATACTTCAACAGAATAAGAGTGTTAGAAGGCAGTCTTAAACATGATAGTCCTTTTTTCTATTTATGTCATCGATGCCAGTTAAGAGTAGTAAGTAAGGATGTAGCTGGGCTCTAAACATCTCCTCAGTGAGTCCTGGAGAGCAGGCCAAAAAACAGAATGGAAATGTTTGGACTATTTTGCATGTAATCGATAAAATCGAGACCAGAACAAAACAACAAAGAAGACAAATATTTAGGATTCTGTAAAAAGAGGAATATGTTCCAAGCAGGAACACCACCATACCTCCAAAATGCAACATGCTCTTCTGCACCCTCAGAGGCAGATGGGCACAAAGCCAAGCTGTCCATGCAGCACCTCTGAAGATAGCATGTCTCACGTCTGCAGTCTGACCCAGTGAGCTCATGAGCTCACCAGTTATCAGGACTCACAAAACCAAGCAGAAAAGCCAGTAGCATTGCCTTGGATTAAGGGCTCTCTCTGGACACCACTGTTCCTATTGTCATGTGTAGTTTGGAGCCATAGATCTCACATGGCTCCAGAAACATTTTAGTGGGGAGAGTACACAGCCCTGTGTGCTTCACACATGCCAGTCCTTTCCCTTGTCTTAATGAACTGAATATTTATTGTTCCCATCTGCATGATGGGAAGAGGAGAGCTGAATCACAAGAGGCATTTAACTTCATCTGGCAGCAAGGGTGGTGGGCTGCTGGCTTCAGCTACAAAGATATTTGACGTGGACTGAAAAGAAAGAACCTCACAGTTCTGTGACAGGAGTCAGCCACCAAGTGCTGCTACACCAGAGAGGACAGTATTTCTTCCTCCCTTCCATCCTGAGGCTGCCACCAGCCTGATGACAGGAGCAGTGACTTTGGGACAGCTGTTGAGGTGGGAACCCCAGTCCCCTAGGCAAAAGCACTGGCTTGCCCTGGGAGTCAGAAGATGCCTTAATCCATCTCTGTCCTTGTGCCACTGTAAGGGAAAGCGCCACCTTTGAGACACTCTCTTCAGTTTTTCCTCTTAACTACCTGAGACATATCCTTCCGTCCTAAAATTGAGGCTATGCAACATTTACAGTCCCCATGTGGATCTGACTGCAAAACTGTTGCTTTCTGGACAGTGAAATTCTTCCAAATCTTTAGCACAAGTACAAGCAGCTCAGCATTGTTTTCCCATTTTCAGACAGGCTGAAGTTGCACTTCTTTTATACTTATAATAATTTAAGATATTAACCAAATAAGCTTTTTACTGGCTTGTCTTTAAAGCCAAAGCATTCACAGCAAGTTCTGAATCCTCTCTCAAATCATTTCCCAGGGCTTCCTTCATGCTCCAAATCTCAAATTATCTTCTAGCCAGCATTGAGCCTGATAATTATTTTGCTCTCAGCTCTTCATTTCCCTTACATTTTAGAAGCAGTGCAGAAATGCAGGTGCAGGGTAAAACAAGCTTAATTTACTGTGGCAAATAGTGCAAGGGATTTCTTTCATGGATTATTCATTTTATAAATGTATTATTGCATTTGAACGCAATAATAATCTCATTCTTTGAAATTCACCTGAAGCTGCAGTATTTGCAGTTTGCTGTGTTAGAAAGTCGAGAATCCAGGGCACTTACTGCATAATTTAAGCCTCTTTGTCACAGATTGGACAGGTTCTTACCCATTGGAATTATGGGGAAACAGACAATTAGCAAGATATATGGCAGCTTCAAGGTGGTTACTGGATGGGAGCTAACTTCCAGCAGACACTAAGGAGAGGGGCAGTGAAAACCTAATTAGTATTCAAAATACTTTAACCAAGGGATGTCACAGACAGTCTGGGCAAGAAGGGGATACTTATTCTTCCATCTAACTGTATAGCTACATAAAATACCCATGTAAATGATAATAGGCTATATTCCACACAAAAGAAGACAGCCATTGAATAAAGAAGACACTTAATTGCATCTTTCAGTGTTGGAGAATATCTCTTTAACTTATCTGCATCTCAGAAGCCTGTTTTGGGGACTGAAATTATGATGAGTTAAGGGGTCAGTTTTATTCATATCAAAGCCAGAAAACACCTGACAATTAAATTTTATCCATACATGGATACAGGAGAAAGGTCATGGTTAAAGTGATAGTTAATGCAACGTGGCAATTGAGGCAATATCTACAGATAACAAAAGAAGGATTTTTCACTGTGAGGATAAACAGCCACTGGAATAATCTCCCCAGGGAAGTGATAGATTCAGCTGGACAGACTGTTAGGCCATCTTGACCAGACTGTGTTTTTTGCCAAGAAATGTTGCACCAGATGAGGTCCCCTCCAAGCTGGTATTCTATGAAAGACCATGCTTGCTCTCCACTTGCTGTAATCAAGGTCCAGGATCCATGAAGAGCTGCTAAAACAACAAAGGCTGAATGGTCTTCACTGTCTTGCTTCTACAGGAATGCTTCCAAATGAAACTGTTTCTATCAACAGGCAACACTTAAAAATGCAGGACCATATTAAATCCAAAATTATAGCCAGATGAATATCAGTGTGGCGTATTTTTTTCAAGCAGTGGGGCTATAGGGGAAAAATGAACGGGCTATGTTCCCATACCACTGCCAGTACTGTCACATACTAATCTTAACTTTCATGTTATAATTTGTTTACTCAACATCATCAAAATTCTGATTTAGATTTAGTAATGTAATTTTGGACTTCAAGATCATCATGTTCCCCTGCTTTAGGCCAAAGATAAAGAACATTTGGTTCCAAATCACTAATAGCTTTTGCTCAAAGGTCTGGCATAAAACAAATAAATATGCCAGAATGGCATTTATTTCCTGCTTATATGCAACAAATAAAGCCTCACTTGTTTAAAAGGAAATTTCATATTATTTTGACATTAAAAAATCTTCTAAAGCTTTCTTGTGAAGCTACACACAGTGACCTCAGGTAAAGGTAGACCAACCATAGATAATTGAGTTCACAGATCTTGAAATAGATAAGACCTCCCAATTTTAAAATGTTCTTAGGTTAATTGTGTTATTTACTCATTAGGAGTACTTTGTATTTAAGAGATCACCATTCTGTGTGCACACAAGCTCATGGGAACAATGAAGCTCCCCCCTTCTGCTTACCCAACACCCCAGAGAAGCAGCTCTGCACCCCACTGCCCTCTCAGGAGCAGGGCTGGGTAGGGAATGAGGGCAGAGGAGAGGGCACTGCTGCAGTGGCATTGCTTGTGCCTCTGTCTACACCACAGCTTTGCCATCACTGTCCACAATTAATGTAATAATTTGAATCCTACACCTGCGAGGGAATTTTTTTTATAGAAGGACTACACGGCACAACCAAGAGAGCATTAAATCAAAGCAGCATGAGGAAGGCTGGTAGGTGATAGAGACTCCTAACATGGGGACATGGACTCCAAGGGTTTCCTTCTATCAGTTGTACAAGATCACTAAAGTTACTAAAACCCCCAAATTTAAAATATTCTAATTCAGAAGACATTGCAAAGAGTAGGGCAATCTGCATCACACAGATCAGGTATTTTTGAAGCAGTCAAAAGACAGCAGAGTCAACTAGGAAAAAAATATCATTGTAAAACTCAATTTAGATTTCTTCAAGAAGGTTTGTTATATGGCAAGATAGATATGAGTTCACAGTCAAGAGAGAAGAAACTTTGTCCCTAGATGCTTTTTTTTTGCAGTAGTGAATTGAAAGAAGCTACCACAAATGGGAGAAATCCAACAGAACGAAACAAAAGAAAAAAGAAAGAAACATAATAACCAATATATTTTGTGAAGTGAACATAATTGATAAGAGAGGCTAATAACATCATGTCTCTGGGCAATATATAATGAGGAGCTTTTTAAAAGTAGAGTAGGAACAAATGAAATTCCAGCAATAATACAAGTGCATAGCTAGAAATGACAATGCCATTAATAATGAGACAGGAAATGCAGGAGCATACAATAAATAAATCCCTTTTCTGTTTTTGAAATTAAACTAGAGGAAGGTCTTCTTTCATGTGAAGATGAAGTACTCAGTTAAGAGCTGAGAAAGATATTTTAAAAAACCAACCCTTGTATGGGTGATAATTTCTTCAAATCAGCAGGCCTGAGTAACTTAGACCTTAAAACTCCAGCAAACTGATATTAAAAGAGCTGTGAGATTATCCAGGTGTCTCTAGCACAGGTTTAGGTAATCAGACCTAGAAAAATAGTACTAAACCAAGACAGGATTCAGTTAATTATGACAACAAATATGATTTTCTAATAATCTCAACTACATGTGTGGGAATAATTAATTTTGTTGGTCTGGTTAAGCAGGCTTTTGTAAGGCATTTGTCTTATTACTGCCTGCCACAATTAATGCCACCACACAACATCAATGAAGTGTGCATTAAGTGGATTAAAGTCATGCTAATAGACAGACCTGTCTAACTTGGCACCAATAATCATCTGTGAATGTAGATGTTATACAGAATGTTTTGTCATTCATTAGCACAGAAGTAAACAAAAAATGCCACCACTGACAAAATGTTGACTAACATAATGATTGGGTTGACCATCCCCAAAACAAACTGAGGTGTAATACAGAAAATATGAAACTATGAACAAAATACGAAAGCCAGACTTAAAGACAGTTAGAGGTACCTCAATAACTGTGACTAAGTTTTTTAATTTACAGTCTCCTTGGTTTTCTCATGTGCCTATCCCAAAGCACTGCCCAGAATATATCATCCTCCATGCCAAGAAACAAACAAATTGTAAAAATGTTCACTGTGTGCCCTCTGCTCCCCTTTCCAGGTTAGACAAAACAAAAACCAAAAAGGAAGCAGCCTTTTCTTTCTGGAGGATGTCTGATGTGGGAAGGTAGGGTGCTGCTCTTTAAACCATTACCAGGATTCATTCCATCAATCAAGATAAGAGATGCAGGTACCCTGTCTTCAAATAGGAAGACTCAATTCTATAATTTCTCATATAGTTTCTTTGGCACCACTTTAACACCAGCAAGCCAATGTGGGATATGTAAAAGGTATATTTAAACTCTATTGATTAAACTATCACAACATTTGGTGAAGACTGCAAAAATTCCGGGGTCAGAAAGGCAGGATAGCTGCATTGTGGGGGGGCTCCTTTGCTAACCTGATTGGTGGGAAGTGCAAGCTATGACAAGCCACTGGGAAAAATGGATGGGCAGTACAGATCAAGAACTGAAGCCCAGGACTGGCACATAGCACATCTTGAACAAACTTGGGGATTTTATCTTTCTCCCTTGCTCTCACAATTTGTTTTGTTTTGTTTTTTTTTTTTGGGGGGGGG
>VWZP01010162.1:796649-837164 GCA_013396995.1 Dicaeum eximium
GGGGTTTTTTGTTTGTTTTGGTTTTGGGGGTTTATTTTTGTTTGGCTTGGGGGTTTTTTGGTTTGATTTTGTTTCTTTAGTTGGTTTGGTTTTGGCTTTTTTTGCTGATGGAGTAATTTTATAAGGATGCTAGAATGGGGGATTTCTGTAGACATTGAGGAGCAGGGAGTTGTAGGTCTAAATGAGACACAGCAGGAAGGAGTTTAGCCCCATCTCCCACAGGCTAGTTTGGGCTGAGTTGCAGGTCCCCATGAGGAAAGGAAGATGCCATCAGCTGCTGTGTGCTCATTCCAGGTGTACTGGAAAAGAAAGACCAGCTGGCGTGACCCTGGTTGAATGTCAGGCACCCACCAAAGCCTCTCTATCACTCCTCTCCACAGCTGGACAGGGGAGATAAAATATACCAAAAGGTTCATGGGTTGAGAGGAGGACAGGGAGAGATCACTCACCAAATACCTTCAGGGGCAAACCAGACTCAAATTAGAGCTATTAATTGATTATATTACTAACAGAATCAGAGCAGGATAATGAAAAATAAAATAAGATAACATGATAAATAAAATAAAACAAAATAACTTCAAAACCACTTTTCTTCTGCCCCATCCCCCTTCCCAGCTCCACCTCTTACCCCAGCATTGCAGGAAGACAGGGAATGAGAGTTATGATCAGATTATAGTTGTTGTTTCTCCTGCTGCTCAGAGAGAGAAGTCCTTGCCCTAGTACATCATGGAGTCCCTCCCTTGGGTGACAGTTCTCCACAAACTTCTCCAACATGACTCTCCCCCATGAACAGTTGATAAACTGCTGCAATGTGGCTCCTTTCCATTCTGTGCAGTCCTTCAGGCACAGCCTACTGCAATGTGGGTCCTCCACAGGGTCACAAGTCCTACCAGGAAACCTCCTCCACCATGGGCTCCTGTCTCCATGGGTGTGCAGGTCCCTGCCAGGAGCCTGCTCCAGCACAGGCCTCCCACAGGTTCACAGCCTCCTCTCAGGCATCCTCCTGCTCTGCTCTGGGTCCTCCACAGTCTGCAGCTGGATCTCTGCATCCCCATAGACCTCCATGGGCTGCAGGGGAATCAGCTGCCTCACCATGGTCTGCATCTCAGGGTAAAGAGGGATCTCAGCTCTGACGCCTGGAGCACCTTCTCCCCCTCCTTCTCCACTGACGGATTAAAGAGAACTGAAGATGTTCATTTCTTGGCTACAATTAATTGCCACAAAATGTATCAGATGCCAAAGTATCAATGGGTATCAAAGCAATTGAAAACATTAATGAAAGAGACCATTAATTAACCACAGAGCTGTCTCTGCTGCTGAGGCTCAGGAAATTCAAGAAACTGAAAAAGCATCACTGGACTCTTCCCTTGCTGTTATATTCCTGCTTATCCCAGATACAGGGGTAAATGAACACTCAGTCTGATCTAATAGAAGCAATCTGAAGTTCTTGTTATGTTTCCTATCTCCTCAGAGTATCTATGTAATATTTCATTGAATTTTACTTCTAAAAAGGTAATGGAGATGAGGTGTCAGCTGAGATACTACAAGCTGTTTTCTGCTTTGCAAAGAGACAGGGCTTTCTTCATAACTAATTGCACACCAAACATGCAGCAAAGTAAGCTTCTTGGGAAGTAAATGATCCAAGAACAGTTTAACTATATCAGGATTACATACTCCAGGCATTTAGCTGAAGCAGAAGGATTTGCACAGTATGAAACTCCTGAGAAATCTCTCAACAAAAACATTTTTTCTTTCTTTCCCGTGGTGTGTGGTCCAGCAGCTGCTACTCAGTGTTTGGATTTCATTCAACAATCCAAATTATTGAAAGGCACTTAGTATTCTGAAAGCCAGCTACATTTTTAACAAGCTCTGAATAATTTTTTTTAAGTGTGGTCTCTGAAGAAATGGTTATTCAGAAGGGCTGGATAGTGCTCCTTTTCTGTTGTTGAAAAACCAGGAGCTCATGCACAGATGAGGAAGAGATTTCTGTTTTCAAAAAGTGATGCAAGTATATGTATTTGCTGAGAATATTTATGCAGGATAACATGAAGGGAGATTTGTCCACACACCTTCAATTGCATTTTACTACTTATTCTAAAATCTGTAGGCATGGCAAATTTGGTCACAGTGCTTGATGCATTGGCATTCTTTGACAGGTCTGGATAACCAGTATAATGTGGGCATCATTCTTCCCATTTGCTTTAGGTCATGTGTTATTCTCCAGTTCATAGCTTCATAAAGCTGTGGAACAGCCTTTCTCTAGGAGAACTTTTGAAAAAAGGACATAGTAAAAAGGATTAGATGTAGCCATAAATATGATCAATGGCTTGCTAGAAACTACATTAAATAGCAGTGATATCAGCCCAGAGATGAGTTCTGCAACAGTCTTTTTGCAAACCTGAGTGGATAAATGATTCACCATGTGCTTGCTTTTCACAGACATCATTTACCAGAATATCCTATATCACCAGTCATTTGCACTCCAAATACAGAAGACTTGTGTGTTGTGCTTACCATTTCATCACTTCCCTCATTCTCCAAACATCTATTAAATGATGGGAAAAGAAATCAGATATGGTACAAATTGTGCCTCCCACTCCTTTCTGGAGGACTTTACCCATAATATTTTGACTTGTCCCTCTTGGGTTTCTTCCCCCCCTTTTGCTGTTGTTGTTGGGTTTGTTGATTTGTTTGTTTTCTCTGCGTAGTCTTGTCCACGTTTTGCCCACTTTGCCCATTATGCTTCTCTGCACTGCAATCCCCCAGAGGACAATTCTGGATACTCAGCTTAGTGTTGAGTCCTTCAGCAATATCCTAAGTGCTCGAGCACAAAGTATGTCCACATTTTGCACGGTGACTCTGTTTTCACAGTACTCCAGGGACCCTTATTTAAAACCTACCCAGCAGGTGGGTTCATGAATGAACTGCTCCCTGTCTGCACAGAGTTACACTACATGGAGTTAGCCCTTGTTAGAACTCAGCCCACCACTGGATACAAACTACACACAAAACTTCAAAAAGCCAAGGTTCCATCAGAAATGACTCTTGCTATATTTTTCCGAAGTATGTGTCTTCTAAACAAAACCATCAAATATTGGTATACTATGGCTAAAGAAATGTATGTATTTTTTAAAAAATCATTTGTCTGGTAGTAAGTATTGCAGAGAAGAAAGAATGAAATGGGAGACCAAGCCTCAATGATGAAGCCTAACAAAAACTACCAATTCCAGGTGCTTGTGAGAAAAAAGTTGTAGCAGGAAAGAAATAGCACTTTCTTTGACAGTGACAGCTAAGATTTGAAAATAGGAACAGAACATCTACTGACAGCATGACTCTATTATAGACTATATGGGGATTTTTATCTCTAAGTTGCTTGCAGCAATACATCTCATTCAGCTCCTCAGCCTTACTGATGCACCAAGCTTGACCCTGTGTCTTAGAAATGTACTCGCTATCAGTCAAGCTTGTTTGCATGAATGTAGCCCACTTTTATTTATCATAGTAATATACTTCATTTATATTTATTGCATGCTGCCTCCTTTAGTTGAGCTTTGACCTGAGACTGACCCAGATGTTTATATACTGTACATGCAGGTTCTGTTGCTTTTGTGGCTAACACTGACTGAAGAGCAGACCTGCATAGACACTTGGGGCCAGGCTACATGCAAAAAACCCCCAGTAGAACAGACATAACAAATTGCACTTAAATCCAGCCAAAATATTTGCAACATCTCAAAAAATATTTTTAAACCTCAAGGCATTTATAGCAATTATTTAATGCAGAATGTGTTTTTTCAACTTCTGCTTGTAACAGATCTTACAGTTTGCATTGTAGCATGTAAATCATCACTAAAGCTATCTTGCCTCAGTGTTTAGAAGTAAAAAGAGAAAGCTTCAGCCAGAATGATGGTCCATAAAACCAGCAGGTTTTATTTGGCTCTGATTACCCACCTAGAATACCTTCACTGATGTATAAATAAAGAAACCAGACACACTTTCATGTTGATGGCATTAAGCTACATGTGATCAAGCCATGCTGGTGCTGGCTGACCCCTCTTGCTTGGCATGGGATTCAGTCCCTTATGTGAGAGCACTGGGCTGGAAAGATGTGTCACATTAAAGAAGAGCAAGAAATCCTTCATGCCCATTCTCTCTTTTTGGAAAGGTTTCATAGCATTCAGTCTCTGGGAAGCCTGCCTCTTGCTTCTTCCAAACTATGGATATGACAGGACTATTGCTAGCAACCAAATCACTGAGATGTGAGAAGTTACCAGCTGGCAGATAAGCTGTGCTATCTATTTGCATGAATGTTCCCTGTCTGTTACAAGTGAGAAGTAAAATGTGTTAGCTAAAATAATGGAGGTGGCTTGTACTATAAAGAAATATTTTATTTTACCAAGCCTCATCTCAATGCTACTTACACAAAATGGCAACTGTGACCTTTGCAATGTTTTAAGCTAATGCTTTTTTGTTCCACCTATGGATTAGGTGACATATACACATACATCAAGCCATTCCAGCTCAATGACAAGTGGAAACCTATGGAAATTAACTATAGAAATTCAGCTGCTTGTGGCTATCTTCTCATAGCTGATATTTGGTTCAGCTTGTGTCAAAAGTCACAAGAAAGATGTAGGCTTTGAAATTAGAAGAACTGAAGCCATTTGAAAATTTAAATAGGATTTCCATATCCATAAACTGAATTTTTTATCGATTTAGGGACACAGCTAATAAAGCAGAGACTGGAGAACACAAACGAGACCATTTATTAAGCTCATTCTCATAAGCTACAATGTCGAACATCAGCTTTTTTTCCCTCTTTGTTTTGAGTTCTTTATGTTGGCCTTATCTGGGCCTAGAAGGTTTGCTACTATAGGCTTGAAGATGGCTATTAGTAGATCTAAAGTGATTTTTAAAATTTGATTTTCCACTTGTGTATATTTATCAATTTAATGTATTTGTTTGCAAAATTCTTTAAGAAAGCACTGCTTGGAAATATTAGTCAAAACAGGCTTAAAACTTCTCCCTCTGCACAATGGCTGATGTGGTTTATGACTACAACTCCTGCAAGGATTTAAGACTTCACAAATGGACAGGATTTATAAAAGAAGTGAAAAGAAAATGCAAAAGAGTGGAGACATTCAACTACTACTGCACTTAGGTAAAATCCTAAGGGCCAGGTTCTATGTCACTCCACATTTTGTGCACTTAAGTTACACCACTGGAAATTGCAAAGCAGATGTAATTTGCTTCCAGCTTGCAGTACAGCAACACTTTACTAGATCCCGCTGTTAGGGGCCATTGAAGAATCTGCAAGAGGGTTATTTCCCTCCTGTAAAGATGTGAAATGGTCTCCTGAAAGAAATGGTACAAGTGTTATTGAGTGGACTTTCATTAAATGAGCACTGGGAAAGGCTTGAAAATATCTAGCAGTCTGGTGACCTGGGAGTCTCCTCCAGCTCTAATTTCTGTGATCAAGGAGATGAAGGATAGAGAAGGAATTAAATTAAGCCTGAGGCACAAGGATTCCTGGAGCTGATCACCTCTCCCAGGAAAATGTCAGTCTAAAAGGTTTTCCAATACTTCTCAGTAGCAGTTTTGACATGTGAAATTCAGGTGTTTCTCTGAACTCTAGCTGATGTTATTGATAATATTTATTATCACAAATGTCAAGATATTGTCCCAGTTGCTTCATTATTGAACGTTTCTTACGTGACCTTCCACATGATTATTAGTTTGCAGTGATTTGTGAAACTTCAGAGGGCCCAGCATGAGCTTCCTGTGGTGACAGGACAGTAAATGATTAGAAATCCTCTATCTCCACCAGCCATATGGTCAGCAACACAAGGACCTTTAATACAACTCTCCTGGAGTTGCTTTTACCCTGTTTTTTCTCTTTAATTTTTGATTAATTTTCTCTTTAATTTTTGACCCAAGCAGTTCCAGTTGAATGCTTGGGATGCCTTTCTCATAGGTTTTGGGGAGTTATAGTCAGGTGTGTGCAGCCCAGGGAACTCAGGTACAGAAGGTTAGAAACCAACCTCTTCAGAAAGCCCTTTCAAGTAAAAGGAGAAATATGACCTCTTTCATTGCTCCCTTGACTCCAGACAATGCTACTGATATAGTGGCTGGTTTCACTTTCTAAAGATTCATATACCCATTGGAAACTTTGATAATTCTCTGCAAACAACAAAGAAGGGGAAGGGAAAATGCTTCTTTGATTACCATGTCTTAAAATAGTATTTAACATTGTGGTGAAGAACTTGAGAATCTACTTCTGCTCATCTTTTCTTTGAGATGGTCATGTGCACTTCTTCAAAGCTGGTGCTGAAACCACTGTCCACCTTGCTAGCATTTCACTTAGTTTTGCTTTGTTTGGGTTTCCATAACAAAGCAAAACAGTAGCCTTGGAGGACAAACATATGATATATTTTAGAAAAACACCCTTAGTAATCTGAAATTTTTTTGTATTTATTTGCTTTCCTCATGTCCCTGCAATAGTACAACCTGCTCTCCTGCTGCTAACACTGACTGGTTGTAACAGATATCTTCACCTGTCTTTTATGGGTTTTTCTCAGATCTGACAAATACCTTAGAATCAGGAAAAGCACAAAGACACATCTATTACTTTATGGTACTTCCTTAATTTTATCTATTATCAAAGCTTCACTAACTATGCCTATATCTTTTTTGACAAGCTAATACAATCAACCCTGCTACCTCAGCTCATCTACTATCAGTATGGGAATATCATGTTCCAATGAAATTGTTAACCATTAATAGGCACAGCGCTGAAATATTAATCCATTTTGTCTCTCCAGGGCATTATAATCAACAGATAGAGTGGGACTTAAAATGTATGTGTGGAGATTGCTACAGTACACAGCACATCAAACTATGACTTAAAACATACTCTGAAGAGATCACTTCTCTCCATATGTAATATGGAACTGAAATGAGAATTAGAGGCAGCATGTGTACTGATCTTTCACAAGAAGATGACAAAAATATGTCTACTGCTACACCATCAACTGTTTTATTCTGCTACTCTGTAAGAAAAATAAGTTATAACGGAAATACCATAATGAACTTCCCACACAGATGAGTTAAATTGAAAAAGAACTCCCACCAGCATGCATTATGCAGATTGCCTTATTCGTGTCTGTCATATGCTTCTGCACAAACACCAGTCTTCTTGCCCTCAACTATCCTGCCATTTGCTACCCTAGTCAGTAAAACAAATTCTAGTGTAATGCATGAACCTTCAGTGAGCCTCCATATTTCACAAAATCATAATAGCAGCTATGAAAAAGGCCATCTTTTCTTAGGAAACCAAAAATACACTCTTCCTACAGCCCAAAGGTGCCAGCTCTATCTCCAGTATTGTGTGTCTGCCATTAACTTTCACTCTGGCAGGTCCCTCCTAAGGTATAAGCCAGAATCAGAATACCTGATTCATTAGCTACATTATTTTGCTGATAGCTTTTGCTTTGTTTGTTTTACAGGACAGTGGCTATTAAGAGATAGCTTCAGCAATCTCTGTGTACCTCTAAGCTGATTTTTGTTTCACTCTTTTCAAAAAGGGGATGAGGTGAACATCCTAGGGATGATAAACCAGAGATAAGACTCTTTCTTGCCAGCTTTTATTTGTGCAAATTACTAAGGCAGACAGATAATTCTGCAAAAAATTAGGTAAATCATGAAGAACATCACAGTTTTAATGGTTTTTTGTCTTTTCTTCACCTGACAATGCCTTAGAGGTGTTCAGATACCATTATTTCTGGAATGTCCACAAAACACAGCTCTGATAATTAGAAGAGATTTCTTGCCCTTAACTGCTCATTTTCACAGTGTGTTAACATGAAGCATTACCCAATTGTTAAGTCTAGGTATTGGTTATTTCAAGCTGTACATGGATTAATATTGTTTGCCTTGTGGACAGACTAATGTATTTGTCCACAACAAAGGACAAACAGATGTACATCTTTTCTTCAGAGTTCAGAGATTAATTTTCAGAAGGGAACTAGACAAAATTATTTGCACTGCTGTTAAGCAGTTTCTTTCTCCGTTTTCTTTCTTCTCCCACTGAGGAGACCAGTGATAACACAATAACTCTTTTGCCACAAGAAAAGTAAGGAGCAGCTGCTTCCATGGAGGAGGAAACAGAAGCTTTGTAGAATAAACAAAGCTGGTGCACTTTTTATTAAAAACTGTACTTTACAGCTGAAACATAATCTAAGGATGAAACAGCTGATATGGCTATTTTGCTGGTTCTTAAAGAGTTTATACTACATTAAATTGACTCCCATGGGTTTAATTTTTCAGTGCTGTTACAATCACCAACCTCTCTTATTGAGAGGGTCAATAAGCACAATGTGAAGTCTTGTAAATCATTGCCTTGCTATTTTTGTAATATATAATGTGACCCTTTCACACACCTTAAAAATTATAAACCAGAGCACACACTGTATATCAAACAAATAAATCAGCTGCTATAAATACAGTCTTTCTTTTGGTTCTGGACAGATTAATTCTACTGCATTTCATATGTTTTAAATTGTTTTTGGCTTCAGAGGCAAAACCTGCTTTTGTACTCAGAAAGCAAAGACCCTGGACGTAATCTATTTTAAAAGCTTAATAGAGAAAAAGTGACCCTGAAAGCATATTTTAAAATTATTCCACTAAAAGCCTTAGAACTATAAACATTAAATAAATTAAGTCATTATACTGAGAAAAAAATCTAGTCAGTTGATAGAAACTTTTAAGTGAAATTTTGAAAAGGGAAAGAACAAATGAGAATTAAACATAACAGTGACCTAATAACCTATTTAGTGCTCCAGGGCTGCTTTTTTCTACAGGTGTATTTACCAGCCATATTTCCCATGCAAACTGAAATTTGAACTGAGTCTCTGAAGAATATGTTTTGTAATGGAAAACTGTAGTGTTATGAGGAAAAACTTGTTTTAAGCAGGAGATTCTTTACAGGAACAGGAGATTTTGCCCGTGTATTCTTGTGCAGTTTCCTTCATGCCTTTTACCACCTGCATTAAAGGATATTGGTTCATGCCTACAGTCTTCTGCATCAGCCACTAGTGAGAAATAGATGTCCTTGGTCATGTTTAGTATCCCAGTCCTAAAAGTCCTACTTTTCCTAGTCCTCACGGTTTCTGTCTCTGCTGTTGGAGGAAAAAGCACTGATCAGAGGCATTTGAAGGGGAAATTATGCAAGAAAGAGAAAATATCAGAACTAAGGTGCTACAGCTTTTTAAAAGAAAGAGCTGCAAAGCCCTGAGACCTGTGAGGCTTTGTGTTTCTGCTGTGCCAACTCCAACCTGCAGAAGACATTTCTCAAACACTCCTCAGTCACAGTCCACAATGAAGTGACTTTGGCTTTGGACACAGGCAGCTTGGATGGAGGAAAGCAGGGAATGTATTTGTTGAACAGATGTCCTTCACAATGAATTTCAGCTTGTGAGTGTTCTACAAAGGCTTCATAGCTGTGTTCCTGTGATGAGCAGATCGTCCTGCTATTGACTTTGCTGAAGAAGTTTGAGATGAGAATTTGCCTGTTTCCTATTTTTATCTATTTTATCATGTCTTCACCAACTTATTGTTCTGAGGACCCCTTTGTTTGTCATTCCTCTATTTCCTCAACCCAAGATTTTTGGAGTATTCATTGTTAAAATAAACATTCATGGTTCATGCTTACTGCAGTCTTCAAGGACTTGGAGAGACACTGCTCTGACTGAAAGTCCAGCAAGAATCTAGTGCATAAGGTTGTCTCAAATGGTCCAAGACAGCTGGGAAGTGTTGTTTATTGGTGAAGTAGTCTTTTACCTAGGTCCATGAAAGAAATTAAATTTGAAGTACAGTACGTCCTGCATTGTACATTTATCCTTGTATAAGGCCAGAAAAATTTTGACATGACATAAAATACTTTTCCATGAGAAGAACTGGATATATCTATAGATTAGGTCTAGGCTGACTTGTGATCTGTACAGTTCCCTGATACAGGCTTGCATTCTTTCTTTTTTAGAGAATGCTTTTTTGTGCGTGGCAAGTTGTAACTGACACTGTCCTACAAAAAACTGTGATCGAGTTATGCTGGAACTGTAAATAGGGAAAAGGTACTGCTTTTTCTTTGGGGTTCATTTGATGTAAGGGTCAAAAGGGTTTGAATTCAATGATCTCATGATCAAATCAGGTCTGCTTGCATTGAATATTTTAGCCATTTTAATTCATGAAAATAATCTGTATGCTCACATTGACATTTTTTTCAAGCAGAAAAATCCCTTTGATTTGAACATCTAAGACTTTTCCTCTTCCTTTTCCTTCACCTCTTCAGGGAGCTTCCCCAAAAGAGCTGTCAGATGTGCCATTCAATTCCTAGTCTTCTCTCTGTAGTTCTTCTGAATGGACAGAGCTGAAAAATAATGCATATCCTCAAATATTCTTCTATCTCATCTCATCTCATCTCATCTCATCTCATCTCATCTCATCTCATCTCATCTCATCTCATCTCATCTCATCTCATCTCATCTCATGTCATCTCAATCTCATCTCATCCTAAAAATTATTGAAATTTAAATGCACATATAATAATTTTATGATAAAGCTCACTTTTTTTTTGCCTGTGGCAGTCTCATTAGACTTATTAGGCAACAGGCAGAAACTGATGCACAGGAAATTCCACCTAAATGTGAGGAGGAACTTCTTTACTGTGCACTGGAACAGATTGTCCAGAGAGGTTGTGGATCCTCCCTCACTGGGGATATTCAAGAACCATCCAGACACAATCCTGTGCCACGTGCTTGGGGATGACCCTGCTAGAGCAAGGAGGTCAGACCAGAAGATCTACTGTGGGCCCTTCCAACTTTATCCATTCTGTGATTCTTTAATATAAATGGGATGGGAAATGGCCTTTTATGTCCATACTCACTGCACATGCAAAAGCTGAGCTCAGCTTCATTGTCTTGTCTCTCCTAGTTTTCTTTATTCTAGAGCACAACAAACAAACAAACAAACAAACAAACAAACAAACAAACAAACAAACCACCTAGCTCAAACCTAATCCCATAATCCTGAGGCCTTTTAAGATTTTACTCAAAAAAAATTAGTCTGACATATTTCAGTTTCACAGAAAAACAGTACCTCAGTCAATGACATAACCTACTAATTTCAAATAATTTCAAATATAAGACTAGTTGTCGGGGATTTGGACTAAAATGCATTTATAAATGAAATGTGATAGGCTACAATATAAAAAAATTTTGCATGCTAGAATTTTGCATGAGACTTTTTGTGAAAATATTTGGCAGTGTCATATCAATATAATATCTACCACATTCCAGTAAGCTGTAACATTTTAATTGCCACACAAGAAAAATAACATTAAAAAAATTTAAATATGTGAAGAATTAATACAGTAACAAAACCCAAGGTAAGCTTTATGGCAATCTAAACAAGGAAAATCAAGACTGGATAATTTATAAATAACTTGCCTTCATAAAAATTTCCTTTAGAAAAGTGTTTTATATAATGAAATATACATGTTTCAAATTATAGAAATATACTTTGTTAACAATAAAACGTCCACAATCCAGCAATAAATACAGTCACATAAGTAGTTATGCTTCTGCCTGCCTTATCTGCAAGAGTTTTAGATGTCAGTAATAATTACATGGTGTATTCATTTATTTTCCTATGTTAAAGAATATGCAATTTACTTTGAATAACATTAACAAGCCTGAAAGCTTGTTTAAGCTTTCAAAATATTTCAAAATACTAAAATAATCAGTTCTTACAGTTTTTAAAACAGAATTTCAAGAACATTGGGGTTTTCCATTGAAAATAGGTATTCTAATATATACAGAGATATTACTAGATAATTATGTAATTTAAAATGTAGTTCAGTATCTGAACCAACCTGCCCTCTCTAATCCACAATTCAAAGGATGTTGGATGTTAAAAGAATTTCATTAGTTGAAGCAATGTCATATTGATTGAGTGTAATAGTCTTTTGGGAAATTTCTCTGATGTTTAATCAAAATGGGAGTGCCCAAGGGTACAGGAAGTTCCTGCTCTGCCCTGTTGGTCACGGAGAGCATGGCAAGATCTGTTCACTGATCCTGGAAATCACTCACGATGTGTGTTTATGTGGGTGTCTGAAATGGTACAGTGCTGTTACTATTACTCATGCTTTGATTTCTACTCCAGGGTTTTACAGCTATCAATGGTGTGGAGCCCAGAGCAGCTGTGGCACAATGTGCGGCCAAGGGAATTGCAGACATGGGTTTCTGTCCCTTCATGCTTCAAACCCCTTTTGCCCCCCTCTCCTTCTATTGCTTGCACTGCTAAAGATACACTTGGCACACTGACAGAAGGCTTGGTAAGTTGTGTCACATTGTGCTTTCTCATCCTACAAGGAAATCGGCTTTCCCGTGGACTTCTGTCTTCCATTTGCAGCTGGATGATGCAGAGCTCATGGGCAGTGGAGCTTAGGGCTTGTCCCTCCCCTAGTCAGTTCCCATTTTTAGCGTGTCTGCTCTGCCCATTGGTCTTTCTCCATCAGGACGTTTTGCTTTATTGAACTCTGCCCTGCAAAGTCAGGGTGATGCTGCAGTGAGCAGTGATATGGCAGCAGGGCTTGCAGTGACCCTCCGTGGGCAACATGGGGAGGAGAGACCAGCAGAGCTGCACCAGGGGCAGCCTGGTTGCTCTGGCTGCCAAACAAGTGCCTTGTGTTTGGGTTCAGATCTATGCTTGGCTGGAGTTCTGATAGCCTCCTCAAAGCAATGTTTTGTTTTATTTATTTTTAGATCAACCAAAGGTGCTCTATTGACTTCTTTTGGTGCAATTTAATAAAATGCACAAAGATCTGTTTCCTTTCAATTACAAAAGACAGAAAGATTATTGGAATGGAGAACCCTGCCAACTCCCCCTCCCCATGTCAGAAAATGGAAATATCCCACATCCCATGTGCTGGAAAGGCATCTGAATTGAGGTTGCCTCTAAATGCATGGGGTCTTCTTTTGCAGAGGAGCCACTGGAATATGAGGATTGTGCTAGTGCCAGCACTCTGCATGACCCCAGTTGCCATGGATGAGCATGAGGTGGCATCCAATACATTCAGCCCCCAGGCTATATTTTCCTTTATCATGAAGTGAGGCCACACTTGGCATGGGATTCAAGTGTAAATAGCAAGCCAAGGTTTTTGGTGAAAACTTGACTTCATATTTCAGCTAGATGGTGGCAGCCAGCAGCAGGGCAATGCCATTATGATGCAGGTCTCTGGAAGTGAGGGCAGCCCCTGGGAAAACTCCCAAGGGACTCTTGCCTCATAGGCTGTTCTGCATGCCCTTGGTCAGTGGCTACAGCAGTGGGCTTGCTGCTCCCGACTTGTTCAGTCACTCCCCCAGAAAATTTCAAGAACTTAATTTAAAACAAGAGGTTTGAATTTGGTTGCCTAAAGGGTGAATCAGGAAATTTTGGTTTTCAGAGATCCTGAATACCCACAGCCTCTGCTGAGCTCAAAAGGCAAAGACGGCAGCAGCCACATGCTGAGCTGGAGAAGAATGTTTTACTTGAAGTCCAGCTACACACTTACGGCACTGAGCTTGGATTTGGGTGTTTTATTTAGGAAACAAGAGATAAATCATTATGGCCTTTGACCATGAACTCCATGTTTCAGTTTTATCCTCCAAGAGGCAATAATAAAATTTACCTACAGTATCTTGAATAAAATCAGGAAAAAGCTGTGAAATACACCATGAGCTGCATTAGTGTATAATTGTACATTTTCATTGTATATATTATCAAAAATAATATACCACGCAATTAAAGAACACTTCATCTTTTAAATCCCTGTGATACTGATTTCTTTCTCTTTTTTGTAGGTAAGCTGTGAGAGTGTATGCATATGTTTCACAAAATGCCCTTGAGAAATAAAATAACATGTGAAACTAATTTTTTATTTTGTGAGAAGCTTCATAGCATTTTCTCAGATTCCATCCATGGGATGGATTTCCAGCTTATCTTTTGTATAAGAAAAAAACTTATAACCTATGTGTGACAATTGTTTGGGTTTTATAAAGTGTCCTGCTCACTGTGACATTACTCACAGATATTTGTGTGCTACTTCAGAAAGCCAAGGAAAATTATTATTCTTCTATATTTAACTAAAGTGTCTTCCTTTAGTGTCATGTCACTTAGAAAAATCCTGCACCAAGATAGGTCTGCTTTTAAGTTGGAAAAAGAAAACAGTGGGTTTTTTTTTTTTTTTCCTCTGTAGCTGGCTCTGGTTTTCAGCACTTTGGAACCCGGAGCTTTCTCTTCTGAAAACAGTTTGCCAGACCTTTAATTGGCTTTTGTTTAAAGGAATATTTCTATGTAGAAGCTGCTACCTCTATGAATATTGAGGAGGTAAATTGATTTCTGTGTAGAGTTCAAGGAAAGCTGTCAGAAGAGGAGGAAACCCATAGCTTGTGTTAGCCCTCTAAAGAATTCCTCTGCTGGGAACTAGGGAGAGACTAAACCTAAATGAGTTTACTAATAAGGTTAATTTAAAAATTATTCTAAAGCGTTGTTATTACTATTATTATGAGAGGTTTATTATAACTTTTCCTATTTTCAATCTCAAATGCCAGCAGTAATGACATCTTCCATGAGAATGATATTCATTATAGTGCCCTGGGGCTGTGCACTCTCCTCACCTTTTTTATCTCTGACTTTCCGCTGGTTTTAATTCAGCATTTGGTACAATATGAATGTCCTTGCAGGGCACAAAAGCCACTGCACACATACCAGCTTTTCTGAAAGTAGTTGAGAGTCTGCATCTAAAAATGCACCTTTGGTTAAAGCAGTGTCCATAGCAATTAAACTGCTAAGTATTTCATAGGCACCACTGATGTAAGAATACTGGGGAAGCTACCACTCTAAATCACAAATGGGAGCTTTGGCTGAAGGCAAAATGAAGAGAAACATTAATATTTCTGGAAAAAATTGGATAAAACAACAAATTCTGCAATAGATGTTCCATATTATTAAAAGGTGTTGTGATAAGGTTTCTTCTGCAAACACAAAATGATGCAGAACAGAGTTTTAATATAATTTATTTTGCATGCGTTTTATTGAAAAATAGATAATGAAAATTACTCATATTTTCACTGTATCTTATCAAGCCTTGTTAATGAAAAGCTCCACTGTTTTGCATGAATGTTGCAAATTTTCAGCAGCCTATGCTTAGTAAATAAAGTTGTCACTCAAACCTCATTTCCTGCTTAATTGCAGTGAATCAAAATGGACATTGAATTAATGCTGAATATTGTCTGCATTTGATGTCTCTGTCACCAATGAGGTGGCTATAAACCATCTAATTCTTTTTATGCTGTTTCTGAAATGGCTCTGCATTACAGATTATATTTATTTGTTTGTTTATTTGTTTATTTGATGATTAGCAATGCAAGGACACTTAAGAACAACTATGGCAAAACCCTTCCAGCTCATGGTGCCATATCATTATTCCCATCTTCCCTGGACAGTCATGAAGTGAAAGGTCTATCCCAGCAACATAATTTCAATCATATTAAAAGCATAGTGAACGAAGCACAGAATTCATATGGCGCTGCATGTTTGGGATTAGATATAAGAGCAGTATTAGGTTGTTTTAAGGTTTTGTTTTAATTGGAGACAATGCAGTAGAAATCACAACTTGAGGTCTCAGTTACAGCTGTATTATAGAGCGTAGGCAATCTCAACTAACAATAAAAATATTTGATCACAATAAGGTCTTCTTGTTAAATAATATACACAAGGGGGTTTGTTAACTATCCTGAGTTGTGCTTCAAGCTGTGTAAGTGCCTTGAAGAAGATATGAATTTTGTGTGTTAATGTTTGTGTCATCAGATGTTTTTATTTATAGATTGGGACCATGTTAATTTGCTCACTATGTTTAGAAGTATATTTCTGTGTGTTTCTTGCATTAAACATACAGTCTTCTTACTTCCACTAGAGAAGGCATCTCTGTAAGTGGTGTTTGGTCACTTTTATTTCGACAAAGTTCATAACTAATCACTGCTTTGTTGGGGAAATCTGTCTGTGTTCAACATACTATGATGTTGATGAGTCCTATGGCACCAGTGGATGTAAATGAGACATCTTCCCATTTCAGGTGAATGTCCTCCTCAGACACCCTCAAGAGAGCTTGGCCAGGACTCCTCAGGACTTGAGAATGAATATGAGAGACCTTGGGCAGAAGGGGTGCCTGAAGCTAGAGAGAAGCAGCGCTCTTCAGTCACTAGAAGAAGAGCTCAGTTAAGAAGCATGTTCTAAAACCCTGGTGTGTATATGTGTGCCTGTGCTGCTTTTGTCATACCTTCCTGAAGTAGAAAACTGTAATTCCAGAGAACTACCATATGGTCAGCCTTGTTGACTCCACCGAAGGGCCCAGAATCCCTTAAATATTGCACTGCATGCCTGGAAATTAATCCACAACTGCTGAATCAGAACAAACAATGCAGATCTGCTGAGATGCAAACTTGGACACAAACCAGAGGATAATGTGTGCCAGAGTCCTCACCCCAATAAGCACACACAGATGTGTGCAAGTGAAAACTGATAGACAACACTTAAATGGGGACTAATAGGGACAAATTTTGGAGAGAGCTGCACTCAAGTTAGTTGGTGAATAAGAAAACAGACGTTGGTTCTGAGGGTGGAAAGTCTAGGGAAAGGCAACCAGTAACAAACCAGTGCTACAGTCCATTAAAGCAGAGGACACAGGGAAGGAGGAACTGAATCCTCTGACTGGTGAGGGAGCTCTCTGCCTAGGCTTCAGATCTGCATGTGTGTGTACAATGTGACTGGATGCCAACAGCGCAGCAGCAAATCTTTTAAAAGAAGCCTTTTGCAAGAAGCTAAAGAAACTCTGGACTACACAGCTCTAATGGGCTGGCTCCTAACATAGCAACCTGTCCAGCTAAACTGGAAATTACTGTCAGGTGGACCATGCTTAATAAATCATGCAAAGATCAAGCATGCAGCTCTTCTGATCCATTCTTGGCTATCGCCTTATGCTTTTCAAGTGATGCTTTATTGCTGTTAAAACAACTACCTGTTAAGAAAGTGACTAATAGTAAGGCATCTTACTCTTCCACTGCATCCCCTAGAAGCTCTAAACATAGTCTGGAGATGCCCGCTCCCAACACATAAAACAAGATCCACATGTGATTTGATTTTCATGCAGCCTCTGAGGCAGAACTTGATCTGTGTTTGATGCAGTTCTCACAAAAAATGAGAAAATTAGTATGCAGCAAAATGCAGGCACAAAGAGAGCTGGACACTGTTCAGATTTAATGTTTGCCTGTTTCTGATTTATTAACCCAGTACAGATGCAACTGTTTCTTTTCAGCAATGTCCTATTCTCTCCCCAGTTTTCCACTTGCACTGCCAGAGGCACAACAAGAATAGCTGGCTTGCCAAAATATGCACAGTTCCTGCTGGCTGGGGAAGGATAAGGCCCTCAAGCAGTCACAATCTCATTTAAACAGGTTTACTCTGTTATTTTGTATTTTCTAAGGGATTCTGTATAGTCACATCCTATAGCGACTAAAAGCATCACACTTTATTTCAACACAGAGTTTTGGCGGAACAAAAAAAAAAATTGTTATTGATAGAGAAGACAAGTAATCATAAGATATTTATTCTTCATGGCTCTTCCATAGGTTCCCTGTGTAACCTCAGTGAAATCACACAAAGAATGGTTTGCAGCCCTGGATTCATATTCTCCCCAAACCACCAACGGCTTGGCTTTACACATGACCTTACACTGGGTCCTGGGCATCCAGTATGCAGCTCAACATTCTGCAGCCTTACTGATTGAGTATGGATAGGCCAATACACTCACTTCATCCCATCACCCATGCAAACACATCCTATTGTCTAGGACTACTTGGAAAGAGATTAAAAGAATATTTCTTCTGGCAAGGAGCAATATGACAGCTGACTTACAGAACAAATTTTTTCTCTCTGTATTGTTACTAATCACCAGATCAGGGATCTCTCCTTTACATCTATCCACTGCGTGCTCAATGAAAACCAACAAGCTAAACCCAAGCTCTTTTAAGACTTTGTTTGAATGAATCCCCTCTCTGCAGTGCATCTGAAATTCCGCTGGAATTGCCAGCCTCCCTAGTTTCAAGTCTGAACAACAAAGTTTGACGTGGCTTACTGCCCATAAACATTTAGAAAATGCTTTTCTGCTTTAAAGCATTGCACAGCTTGTGAGGAGACTTTCTGGAGATGGACTGTATCCCTAGATACCATGTCTGAGGATGAAGGAATATGTGAGGAAAGCAAATCAGAGGCACCAAACCTTTCAAGAGATTTCATTCAGTTAACATCCTTCCAATGTTTCAAATAGCAGCAAGAACAAATTCTGTGTGTTGGGCAGGCACAATCCCATGGCCAGGGGGCATGAACAGGGGGCAACCAGGGCTACTGGACCCCCAGCTTCCACCTTCCTTGTAACTCCTTCCACTTTCTCAAGGCTAGTGAGCAGCACCTGCCTTCTGCACCAAATAAACCTGCTTGAAGGGTCACAGCCAGCGCTGACTGTGAGCAATGCAAGGCAGCAGCGTGGAACACTTGCTTTGTGCTTCCCAATTTGTCAGACATTGCTCATGCTAATGGGATTGTAATTCTTTCTGAGTGGGGATATGATCAGTAAGCAAACTGGCTGCAAAAATCAGTTTAAAAATATTTAGTTACTTTGGTTATTGAAATAAGAACTCTGATACATTATATTTTTGTGGGAGAAAATACTCAGTCTCTGGAATAGATGGATATTCTGGGCTAAATACAACTTTCCTGTAACATTTTAACTAAAGATTTTCTGAAAAAAATAACAGAATAAGCCATATTAAAAAAACCTTCACTCTAGGCTACTATAAAGAAAAAAATGTTCCAAATGTGAACTAATGAAGTACAAAGTAATGAATATTTAATTTGCATAATTTACCAAAGTGCAGTTAGGAATCCAAGCAAAATTCTTCATAAACAAAGTGTTCATTAGGCATTTACTGTAGCTTTTATGCAATCATTACATTTTTTTCCCTGTATTGCTATTACTATGGTATTACACAAAGGTGAATGAACATCTCATGAGAGTGTCTAGAAGGTTCAAAGGAAAAAAAAACGAAACGAGGAAGGCAGTAGTGTCTATTAAATTTAAATAAGCTACCTGTTTACAGTGAAGAAGATAAAAGACTAAGCACAGCAGAAGAGCAACTGAGAAAAGGAATGGAAAAGGTAATTGAGTTTTACATTATGGGCTTCTTCACTTGGCAGTGTGAATATTATTGAATTAGCCCTATTACTATAAAGATTACACAAAAGCAGAGCAGTGTGAAGGCTTGCTATGAAACTTTAACAATATCAATGGAGGTAAGTGCTACCCAAACTGTGCACAGGCATGTATCAGAGAAAGAATACAGTGGGATTTTTTTTTCAATAGAGCTGAACTATGGTGTGATGTGAATTTTAATAAGAGCATGCAGAAAAAATGAAAATGGGAACTGGGAAAAATGTCCATGCACAAAGGGAAAGATTTCACAGCCACAACCTGCACAGTAAATATCAAGAGGTGAAATATTTGTATTAAAGGGAATGTCCTTCATACCATAGCTTTATTTAACAGACTATCCCTTGCCACATCCCCTCAGTCTCTAGCTTACCAAGTTTCCTCTGGAACAAGGTCATGTATTTACCTGAAATATGGATTTCACATTTTTTTATAGATTCCAAGTGAGAATTAAAGGTCAGCAGATTTAAATTACTGAATGTGAATCTAAAAACTACTTCTGTTTGACTGCAGAAGATTGAACTAAAGTGGTGCTGCATTGTTTCACCCTGTTTTCCAACTTTTCCTTCCTCACTACAACTCAAATTTATATCTGCTCCCTACACATTATTTATTTAGCTACTGACACAGGTTTTCTGTAGAGCTTTTCCACAGGGTATTTGAATAATCTCTAAAATCATAGCATAACATACTCAGTATTTCACAAATATCTTCCAGAAGGTACCAGGGATATCCTGTAAAAATAACTGACTCAAAATCAGGCTGTTTTTTCCCTACCTCATTGAATGTGACTGCTGTACAGGAGAACTTAGCCTGGCAACAGGGTCTTGAGTAACCATAATAAGTACTAGTGCCTCAGGCTGGTAAGAAAGTCTAATTGGGTATTAAAAGAACATTATTTTGACAAATTATACATTCTAGGAGTGAATATAGACAGCATGCTGTGTTCTGAATTTTGTCTTCTTCATCTCTGAATGAAAGAGTGAATTGCCCTTGCCACGGGTCACCCCCATCTATTCCCACACCTTACTCTGCCGTGTTAGTTAGCAGCACATCCCAACTGGAAGGAGTTTTGGACAGCTGGCAAGCACAGTCCAGGGGGATCTCCTGCCTGTTTGATGCAGCTCCTGCCCACTTGAAGACAGAGCAGGCAGGTAGTTGTACAGCCTCCCAGGAGCTCAGCCCTGGCAACTTCAGGCACTGGCACTGAAAGAGCCCAGCAGGGTGCTGGACCCACACCCCTCCATTTAGCCAGCTGTTTGCAGACCATGAGAATGCAGCATGGAAATGTGCAAATGATGATCCATGACAGGCTAATGACAGAAGGTGAAGCAATTAAAAAAAGTGAAATTAGAGAAGAGATGTAAACACCAAAACGTAACCAGTGATAGGTCCTGAACATAACTGTGTCCAACTCGTTCCTTTCCTTTTTTTCTATCCCTGTGGTAATGACTACTCCCCAAGTACATTTTTCTCCAACCCATCCCAGCTTTGTGCATGCATTGGTGAGGAAATAACAGCTCTGATCATCAAGTTAACAGTACATGGCTTTAACTGAGATCTGTGATGATAACAGTGGTTTCATGCTCTTGGTCTCATCTACAATCCAACATGTAAACACTATGAAATGTTAACAAGGATTAAAGACTCTGAATATATCAAATGAGGCACAGGAAGACCAGGTGTGGTGAAGAGGGGAGCGGTGTGGCCAGGCCAGCAAGCAGATATCCCATTCTGAGCATTCACCTTTCTGTCAGCACTGAAACGTGTTTCAGCCAAAGCCAAATGACAAAACTGGAGCTGAAGTGTGGCCAAGTGTCTATAAGCAGCCTTTTTCCTGCTGGAATAACAACTGTGTTGACGAGTGGAGCAGCAGATGGACGTTTTGGAGGAACACTTAGTACAAAGTGACAAAGTTCTATGCTGGCTTCAGACACGGTTAAGTATGATCCAACCATCAGAATCTGAAATAGTGGAAAAGAGAGGTGAATAGCTGTGATGTGAGCTGTGGATCCAGAATGTCCAAGCTCTTACAGGTTTGCTGCAGCACTAGCAAGAGCTGTGAGTTGGACCACTCTGTAGCAAACTATGTTCTTCTGGTTTCCCAAAAATGACCCAACAGTGATGCTGGTACTGAAACAACTGATGTCTGGTTCTGCTTGGCAGGGAGTGGGACATTATTCTTTATTGTTAATCTGTGGATGAAATGTAAATATTTTCACTGTGTCTAGCAGATCTTTGATCAGCTGTGCAGTGCTCCTCAGGTAAGCAATCTCCTGAGAGCAGTTTTTTGCTGTTTGGCCCTTGGGACTTTTCAGGGTCATGCTGGCAGCATGGGGCTCTCCCTTAAGACGGCATTCTGATTAGAAATACTTCCCTACTACAGCTCCAGAAATGTAACAGATTAGACTGGGGAGTAAGTAATTTGTATTGATGCCTTTACAGCCCCAAGAGTGGGAGATCCCCTAATGCCCTGCTTTCTCCCTCCTGCAGAAACTGGGAGGAGTTTCCACAAAAGAAATGGGATAAGAGTGCAGACTAAAAGGTAAGCCTGGCTCAGATGGGAAGATTAAAGGCAATTCGTTACCCACATTGAAATTATTTTTGAGCAATATTCTATAAATATTAGAACTTTCATCAGTTTATTTTTATCATATGTAAGCATATTCCTTCTCCTTCCTGAACATAAATGAACTGGCTTAATCTGACTCCTTTTCATTTAATAGAATTATTATTCCTTTTGCATCTCCCCTGCTGCTTCATATCACTGTTGAGTACTTATTAAGAACTAGTAAAATTCATGGATTTTTCTTACTTGCCAGGTACAGAAAAATACAGAAAGTAGGCAAAGGGCAATCTCTTCTGCTTACTTGGCAGAGAAGGCTATGGCTATAACACACTATTAGATTATATAAAGAAAAGTAGTAAAATTGTTGAAATGAAGTAAAAATTTTCCTATCTCCTAACCCTATCTTGCAAAGAGCTGATGCTGCAGTTTTCACAAAAAAACCTGGGATGATAAACAGGAAGACTGTGGCAGTTTCAGTTGCACAATACTACATTATGGGAAACACTCAGGACCAGGAAACACAATTTTTCAATCTGGTGCAGTCTGGGGATAAGCCTAATATGGTTTCTCTGGAATACAGACTTTGCATTGCAAATTGAAACCCCCAGTCAGAATGCTGTACTTAATCTTCCTTATGCCCAACACCAATTTATTTTATCTTCCACCCCCCTATTTATTTTCTTCCCCCATTTTTCTTTTTTTCCCCATTTTCTCATGATTCCTCCAAGATATTTCACTTTCTCCAGGGACCTACTTGCTAAAACTCTGTTCTTCAGAAGAGAAAATAAAGACCCTACTTCTCAAAGAAATCTCTGCATGTAATTCTCATCAAAAGATGTGGGCTCATGTTAGCATGTTTAATATTTGCAAATTCAAAATGTATCTCACTAAACTCCTCTGAAAAGGAATGATATTCATTATACACAGAATATTCTCTGCTCATATTATTTGTAAACATTTCTTGCAAACCAAATTATTTTGATAATTTTGTTTCAATTTTATGACCACATCTCAATTATAATAACCAACTATCAATATAAAACCTTTAGCACGTTAAAAAAATAATTTAAGACACTTGATAATATGTAGGAGTCATCCAAACACTGAAAAATTTTCAGGTAGACCTTCAGAAATAATTAAGAATGTTTTATTCAGGTGTTAGCAACCTAAGTGAGCGAAAAGTGTAAATCACTTTTTCAGTTTGGCTTTGTATGAGATTATACTCTCAGGCCTAGTCGCTGGCTCCATAAAAAAGATAACTTTGTTTCTCACAAAAATGTGAAAATTGCTACATGAGGAAAGGTAACACCTACATAGATTTCTTGAAAGATTTCTCATTGCTTAAAAAAATTATAATCTTGCTGTATGCACTGTGAGCATCTTCTAAAGAGAAAGGCACTGGATTCCTTATTCTACCTGATTCCAGCAGAACTAAGGCTGCAAAAATGAACACAGAACACTTCATGCTTGAAGAAAGACATTATTGTATCATTAAGAAATTATATCCTGCTGTCTCAGGAGAAAACCTCCAAAATTACAAAAGTAACAAAAGTAGAGTGAAACTCTCTAATAATAGGATTGATGCCTCTATGTTTTCTTCCATGTGTGTATTTTATACTTATAAACAAGAAAACTAGCATTTTATACTTCAAAGTGTCCCTTTGCATCCATAATACAGGATTATTTAAAGATTCCTGAATGTATTCTTGGCCTGTGTGTTTGTGTTTCTGTGCACGTGAAGGGCCTTGAGGGAAAGCCATTGAGGAGCAGCTGAGGTCACTTGGTCTGCTCAGCCTGGAGGAGACTGAGGGGAGACCTCACTGCAGTTACATCTTCCTCATGAGGGGAAAAGGAAGGGCAGGCACTGATCTCTTCACTCTCATGACCAGTGACAGGACCCAAGGGAATGGCCTGAAGCTGAGTCAGGGGAGGTTTAGGTTGGATATAGGAAAAGGTTCTTCACCTAGAGGGTGGTCAGGCACTGGAACAGCACCAGCCTGACCAGTTTTATAAAGACCATAAAAAAAAGGTATTGGAAAGAAAAAGGTATTGGGGGAGAATAAGGAGAGGAACTTGTGGTATAACCCTCATTTGCTCATCACTTGCACAGGATGTATAAAATCATATATGGATCACATGGATCCCAGCCTACAGCCTTCTGGAAGGGCAGAGCCTGAGCACTGTGAACTTCTCTGTTAGACTGGATCTTTCTCACTAAACTCAATCCTCTCATACTATGGATGATTCGATCTGGAGCAGCAGCTGAAATACCCTTTCACAAGGTAAAGGAAAAGGGTGCAGCTCATGGCTGGTGCTGTGTACTTATGTTCCACCTTACTCTTCATCCTACTGAATAATCACTGCCATAGGTGAGCTTAGGAAAGCAAATAAATTGTAGAATACCTAATCCATCCCCTGTCATTAAGAAGATTCAACTATATTTGAAATGAATAGTCACATTGAGAAATGCCATTGGAAGTAGGAAAGGGGGTATTTTTTGGCAACTATAAAAGTGGAAAATTTATATAGAGACTTGAAAGGAAGGATTCTGAATTTTATATACTCATGGGACCCAAGGAAGAGACTCAGAGGTGAGGCAACAGGAAAATGTGACAGTAACAATTTGGCTCACCTGGAAGAATAGGTGGCAGAGGTTAATAAGTCATGTCCCAGAGAAGTGAGAGAAAGCCATGTCACTGATAGTGCTGGAGATGAGGGAAGCAGAGATGACTTCAAGGGCAGTCTTGAAAAATCACTTCTGGAGGTAGTGAATTTGCTATAGGATGGCAGCCAACCCAAGGTGAAACATCCAAGGGAAGGAGGCATGAGCCTCAGAGCATGCATATACAGCAGAAGAAAAAGTAAATTTGAGAATTATTAATAAAATCAAATAGATTAATCCACTCAGCAGTAAGGAGAACACTAGAGGAAGATGACAGGCACAGGCAAAAACCTTGCACTATCATTCATAATTCAATATAACTTTAGTTCCCATATATCAATATCTCATTTATTCACAGGCTGTTAACACAATGAGGAGCATCCTGGAAATGACAAAACAGAGTAGTGAATGTATGGCTCTACAGGAGAGACACAGGCAAACAGCTGAAATGACCTCCACTGTCCCAAACACCATAAAATCTAGGCACTTCTCACTATGTGAGTTTAGAAGCCGACTGCAAACTTTCATGCAGACAGAAATATGACATCTGAACAGAAAATTAATGTGGAAGCACATCTGGCCATGACAAAACCTTGATGCTGAAGTTACTGCTTTCCTCATTTTGTCAGCACTGATTCTTTGAAGCAGTGTCATTTTACCTTACTTCCTATTTCAACCAGGTATTTAAGAGCAAACAATTCACCACAGGATCTCTGTTGAATATCAAAGACTCATTTGTAATTAAATAAACTAAAACTACCAAAAGTTAAAAAAGCAAATGTGTAAAACAAACCTTTGCCTTTGAAATTAATGAGTTTTGAAATATCTCTTACACCAAAGCAGAGCAAAGCAGGAAAGCAAAGCAAACAAGGAACCTGGAGAGACCAGAGAGGATGGAACCAGACCAAACGACAGATCACAAACCTGGGGAATCAAGTAATATGCAAATAGTGCATATAAACAAGGATAACAGGAAAAGCATGATCAAAGCTAAACTCTTCTGATAGAAATTACTCCTATGACATGCTAGAAGTGCATTAGAACCCTGTAAACCGAAATAAAAGAGCCAAACTAAGTAATTTGTATCAAAGAGAGATAAGGATGCAGAAAGGAAGAATTAATTAAAAAGTAACATATGGTAAGCAGGTTCCACCTCTTGCCCACAATTAACTTGAGAAAGGGAGAAATGGTCTCGCTGAGCTGTATGGTATTACAACAAAAATTAAGGATGAAAAAGCTCCCAAACCCCAATAATAACAACTGGGGAAAAAACCGAACTAGCAGCAAAGATTCTGCATACAGGTGTAGAAAACATATGAAGAACTGAAAACATGCTGAAATATAGGAATCCTCTCAGGACCATAGAACTAATCAAGACACATTTCCTAGAGATTCTCTACATTCCTCATCTTCTCTGGTAATAGATCCATCTGGTTCTTGTGAATCCCACCTCCATCATCTGCTATGTACCCTTTTCAGTACTTCAAGTTCCATCCCCACTGCTAACCCCATAGTTTTATGGGTACTCTTACCATCCTTCTTCCAGCCCCACAGTACCCTAACAACCCCCTGACTACAGCCTCATTTCCCCACCCCCATTCCATGGGTCCCTTATGGCCTTCTATGACATCCTGGAGCATGTTCCATGTTGCTGGCATCCCCACTTAACAGGTTGTCCTCATCACTTCCATGTGCCTTGTGCTTCAGCAAGTCACAGAATTGCAGAGATTGGAAGAATTTCTGGATCTCTCCAGTCTGACTCACCTTGCCCAAGCAGAATCAGGTAGAAGAGGTTGCTCAGGGTCATGGTTGGTTATGGTTTGAACACCTCCAGAGGCAGAGACTCCACAATCTCTCTGGCCAGCCTGTGTCCACCCTCATAGTAAAACAGCTTTCCTTATTTTTAAGAGGAATTAACCATGCAATAGCTTTACCACATTCACCTGCTCAAAGTACTTTTAACATTGAATCTATATATCTTGCACCTCCACACAGAGGTTGTCATCTCCCATGTCTTCTACCAAATGTGCTTTGCTTGCTGGTCAGGCAGAGGCTGTGACTCTGGCCAGGATGTGACTGGCCACGTGCATGAACAGCTGGCAGCCTTTTGGCTGCTCTGCAAACCAAATAAAACCATCAGGGCTGAACTCCCTCTGTTTACCCTTGGTAATTGTCTTAATCAGCTCCTTTCCTCTACACAATCATCACTTGAGATCTCTCTGACAATGCAATTGTCCCTTCACTTGTTTCAAAACAGGCAGTGGTTTGAAAAAATTTTGACAGGTGCTAACAAAGGAAGCCCAAACTTAAATGAAGGTACTTATTAACCTATTGACAATAGGTCAATTGCTCATTGTCCTATTGACAATGTTTTTAAGTTAGACTCTGAAGATACTTTTATGTGGCCAAAGGTGGGAGGAATTAGGCCTACAAATAACATAAGCATCTAGCCATAGATTGCATTGAAAATAAAAGGAGATGAGACTGGATATGGTGGTATGACCCAAAGAGACATTTCAGATACGTTAATGGTGGATATTATTACCACCTCTCTTCAGTCAGGGAAAATACTTGAGGGCTAATTATAAGATAATTTCTGAAAAAAAAAGCATATTTCAAAAATCTTTAACTATACAATGTATTCCATAAAAATCACAGGTACTATGTTTCCTGGGTACTGGTCTTTTAAACAAAGCTTTCAGGGATCAATATAAGAGTTGAGCAAAAGAAAAAAAGGCATCATGCCAAATTCACATGATGAATCAGTGAACAGCAGGCACTGAGCACACCTTAAGCTCAGAGCCCATTTTTCTTTCTTCCAAGAAATCTGGAAAACAAGATTCATATAAAAATAGCTTGTAATAAAAAAACCAGATTGCCTAGGGAAAAGAGTAAAACTGTTCTAAAATAGCATCTGAATCTGTGAATGGAATGAACTAATTTAATAATACTGAAAAATATTGCAGAGACGAACTTCCAGCTGAGACAGGTTTAGTAAAGCACCTCCTGGCTTAGTGTTTTGGCTCACCTGGTGGAAATGCACAGAGGGTCTCAGCTGGAAGCTCAGCTGTGCTAATGTGCAGGACATACATTGGAAGCCCAGATACCAGATGGGGGATTTTGCTAACTGCTTAAATCGGCTCTCATGGCGGGCCACCAATTGGCAAGCACAGGAGCATTTTGGGCTTGTATTATGCTAAAAAGCACAATAGCGGTGGGGGGCAATGAAGAGCACGAAAACAAAGGTAGTCCCATCCTTGAGCAAGCATAGAGGTGGTTGGTTTCAGTGTGGTTATAGGAGCCCTGTATTTGCCATTGAAGTCTGGAATGTAATGATTCTCGCATTAAAAGACAATGCAAATGAAAAAATACAGTGTACAGGCTACATGTACACACATGTATGCTTCAATCCAATACAGCTGATGTCTTGATCCCTTTGTGACCATTGAAACAGGAATGATGAACACCAGTGCCTGAGGCTGTGGTGGCATGTGGATTGCAGGTGATTCCCCGTCGGAACATCAAGCTCAAGATTTTTAGAGGTATCTAGAGACATCTGTCTCATTTGCAACTTTTTGCTAAACAGAGACCTCTTGTATTCTTTCAACCAAGTTACCTTTTCAGTGAAAGGAAAGGACTTTTAATTTTTAAATTTGAGAGCTTTTATGCTCATCTGAGATGGATGAAACCATTAGCCTGTGGTAAAGAATACATAGACTGGGTAAATTTGAGACAGAAACCAGCCATTCTCTATAAATTACAGAAGAAAAGTATTCAAGACTAGAGTCTCAACACAAGATCTCAAAAGAGAACTCTCTCTTTAAGAGAAATTAATAACTTTTGTTGATAACTAGTTTTGATTTGTGAGCCAAAAGGATTTAATCATGAGGATAAGAGGCAAATAATCCTCTGGTGGAACAATTAAAGTCCTATCAATTGTGACATAATAATAGAACAGTCTTCCAAAGCTCTGGAGATGCCTAACCTTTCTCTTTACTAAGTAAAGATAATCTACAATTACATTGCTTAATTATTTGCAAATATTCTCAATATTTTTTTGTGCTGTAAAAATTGTTTTTCTAATTTGCTTTGTTTTTAGCATGGTTGTTTTTCAACCCTCAAAAGTAAATTATTTCGTTTCCTTGTTCTTATGGGGTATTGAGCACTTTGGTTGTTTTTCCCCTTCTATCTCACACTTAGAAAAACTGCAGTGAACATTGCCTCCCTGTTTAACAGGCATTAAACGGTTAGGATTTATTTATTTGTTTGCTTAATTTTGAGGTTTTCCTTTGTTAATACACAAATTTTCCCTTTTCTTAGTACAGGTAGTTTTATTTTCAGCTACAAGTCAATCACATAATTTAAAAAAAAATCCTCTGTGCGATACATATGTTTCTAAGAGAGGCAAGAAATGAATTATAATGTCTAGAGTATTTGCATTTCTTCTTCCACTAAAGAGGGGAAGGAGTACAATCTCAGCATTATCCTGATTTATACTTCATGGGAATGTATGTAAAAGAACATAAATACTATTGCTGCAATTTTATATCATATTTCATGTGGGCTTTTTTTTGCTTTTTCTTACTAGTGCTACCCAGTTTCGTCTGCTTACTGCTTTCCTCATGAAAGAAATGAGCATGTTGATATAAAATGTTATATCAAATACACCTGTGAACATGCACTCCTGTTTCCAGGATTTTGGAAAATAAAGAGTTGTTTCCAAGCTTCTGCTTTTCTACGGAGAGAGGGGGATAAACAGCTTTGGTTAATATCTTTAAAAGTGCTGAGAGAAATAAAAATGTAAGCTGCCTTCCTGCTTCATTCATACATTAAAAAGGAGTTGGAAGGTACTTAGGAACAGAAGAAAAAGGGATTAGAAGAATAGGGTTGTTTGGTGAAGTAACTATAAAAGTCCCAGGCTTTGTAGTCGGTAATAATATTAGAATTAATGTACCTAGCCATATTGCCATAGTCTGCAGCTGAGAAAAGGATTCTGGAAAAAAAATGAAGGCTTGTGTATGTTTTTTACATATAATGGCAGGTTCTTTCCTAATATTGCTGTTGTAGCAGAAACCATATTTCATGTTAATATTACTTAATATGTTATTCATTGCCCTGGGCTCCAGAAACGAGCAGTGAATTAGGTCATGGTGAATAAATGCCTATCAGTGTCCATCGAATGACATTCCTCATCTCCTTTCTCTCTTTTTTTTTGTTTCATGTGGTATCAAAATCTCATTCTCTTGTTTATCAGGCAGTACATGACAGAGCAAATCTTTCTGGGGGCGTCTATAAATATATGGCTCTCATTACCGCTAGCGTCAGCCTCAATACAGATGGTAAGACTGATGTAAATCTCTCATTTCGTCGAGGTATATGCTACATTTGGTCAAATGAGCACATTTAAAATGACCCTGAACTAATTACCTCTCAGTGATGTGGCACAAGCCAAACCAAGGGCCAGCCCAAGCTGCTGGAGCTGAGGGGTCTCCATGCTGTACCCAGGTCCATCAGTCCCTCTCCCTCTCCTGGGCTACAGCCTTAGCAGAACTGATTTTAGCAAATGGTGGCATATGAACAATGACTTCTGAAGCTGCTCATCAGCAACTCATAGTTGCCCAATCCTTTTTTTTTTCTTTTTTAAATTACCCCATTTTCTTTTTATCTCACGTCCTGCACCTCAGACAGTTGTTGATATATTGCTATTTTGATATACACTGACATATGGCTCCTGAAGTGCTGCATAAGTGATTCAGGCTGCTGCAACAGTTAATTTATAGCCTGCACACACAACCTTAGCTCCCAGTGATGCCTAGACTAGGTAAAAGTGACACTCTCCATCCTGCAAGGGGCAGCTCCTCACACCTCGCCATTACTGGATAATGGAAGTTTAGCAATCTACCTCATCCTGATGTGATCAGACCATTAAAATTAATGGGATAGGTAAAATTAGTGACCTGCATTTAGGATTATGTGCCACTGACCTCTGTCCCAGGCTCTCCACTGGCCTCATGGCTGCTGTGTTGTGTTCAGTGAGAGCCCAGCACTGACCATCAGAACAAAGAGTCACCAGGCTCTGACAAAGAAAGAGCAAATGGAGGTCTCTCTGTGGAAGGTTTTCTGAGAAAACATAGATATATGCTTGCAATGCAAGTTAAAGAAGAAAAATGGGCTTTTTTTCTATGTGATAATTTCAGTCAGCTGATAAGAGGATACTGCCCCTTTGTAACCTGGTTGGAATGACAGCGAGCTTCAGCTATTTTGTTTCCTACTGGAGGAAAATTCACTTTAAATACTGAGTTAGAGACCTGTTACTATTTTAGGGGAATGCCCTGGAGGCCTTTACCTTGTCCCTTCTATTTATGCATTTATACTGCTTTAGTTAAGACTGTGGCAGCAATGCTGTCAGAGATACTGGATTTTCAAGAGGCCATGGGATCTTTTTTAACACTGTAATGTGGTCATAAAAATGTGCTTTGGGCTGCATCCTGTATTACAAGATTTGAGCCAATAAGCAGACTCATTTAACCAAAGAAAGCCTACCCATCTCAAATAGCTGGATTTTTTTAAATTCTACATGTGCAAAGAATGAACATACCTTAGTGACTAGGATAAAATTTTGCTGGACTACCTCTCAGCAAGAGTTCCCAGCAGTGCAGGGAATACAGAGGAGCATGCATGCAGCTATGAAGAAAGGTGTCTGACTTTCTTTTGTGCCAGGCAGCCAGAGACAAAAAGGAATGTCATCCTGACAATACAGTGTCACTGAACACTAGACTAAAAAGCTGAGCCACGATTAACCCCATCCCAGGCTGACAGGAATAATGTTAATGGTGGTGACAAATTTAGCTACTAGGATCATGGTCTTTCCTAATGTAGGACTTCATGGTCTTTCTTATATGTAGGTAGAATTAGCCTGGGGTCGTGGAATCTGACTTGCTTTACTTCATTTATTTGGTGCTGCTTCTAGCTGTGCTTCATATGGTGCACTTTAAAGAATTGTCCTGCCTGAAACATAAAATAAACATCTTTATCAGTCAGGAATTTCACTTTTGCTCTGGCAAGAGGTCTAATAAAGATAGACAAAATTGCCTTTTGCCTCAGCCACAACAACACAGCATTTTAAGGAACCTGTGGACAAACAGAAAGGGGGAAATAGTGATGGCAGTTGAAGTGAAACAAGGAAAGATGGGAAGACAACATGAGTAAGCTACAGAGCATTAAACCACTTGTGGCTATTTTCACTCAGAAATAAAATGTCCTTTACTGGCTGTGGATAACTTCTAGAAGACACTCACTGTAAGAAGGCTGACTTTACATATTTAGTTCATGTACCTCACCTCTTCAATGTGCAGAGGAACCCTAGTGAACACAGCTAGTGATGCTTGTCAGTTAAGCTGAATTTCTGCAGGTAATTTCTGTCAAACTGACACTTCTTTTTATTTAAACTGCAGTCAGATAAAGAATCAAACTTTCTAAGTTTCCACAAAATATTAAGGAAGGACTGATCCAGACTTCAGATTCTGGTCTCCAAAAAGAGAAGGTGTTCTTTTGAGTGAACAGGAAGGACTCCCAGAGTCAGTGTAAGAATGATTGGAAGTAACAAGTGACATTATACACTTAAATATTGGGGTTGATACTGTTACCAGGTAAATATAGTAAATGGACAAAGCTGGAATTTTGTGCTGATAAAAGCAAGAGAAATGTTCAATGAATAGGAAAAATGTATGTTCTCACCCCGTAAACAAACGAAGCTCATTCAGAATTTGCATACACTGGACAAGACTCAGGTCAGTTTTGGAGAAAGGAGTTTAAGTTTTGACTAAAATAGGCTAAAAATATTTGGATGTTTTTTAACAATTCTCTCTTTCTTGAATACAGGCAATTACAGCTGCAGGAGGATGTGCATGAGAGAGTCATGAAACCTAAGTCACACCTGAAAATATAGTTATGGTTCAAGTCCATCTTCTGTCTGAACAATGTTGGACTACACTGATAACACCCTGCAAGGCTGGAATGGCCCAAGGTTGAAACAGGACAGGGAATAAGTGGCAAGGTTAGCCATGAAGCACAGTGGTAAATGAAGGGCTGGTTGTTTCAGGGCTCATGTTTACCCAATACCAGTATGTTGAACTTTTTCATGTGCCACACTGCATAGCCAAAAGAGAGGAAGCCTCTCTTTTATGGTGAAACAGATGCTGGAGATAGCTACATATTTATTTACAATAATTTATGCTAGTTGTGGTGCCTCAGTATTCTTTTGTATACAATATCTGAGGGTCTGAACAACTTTGTACTGTCCTTGGAATTATCTAGGGTGTACAAAAAATCCAAGGGGATGGTGATTAAAGCTGGGGTAGCTCCAGCTGACAAATACATTACAGATAAATTGGTATTACTGATCATTGTTTAATGCCACTGGACACTAGATTTGGCAGACTGATTTGACTGTGTTCTTTTGTCTTTTCTCATGGATAATTTTTTATCTTCTCTTGCTTCAAAAGCTAACTCACTTCCTTTGAAGGACGTTAAGCTTGACATGGTTCAAGCTAAGCTTCTTGAACTTAAATCCAGCATGGATATCCCCTGACTGAATTAGCTTTAACTTGAATTGTGTGTATCTAATATTTCACACCATTTCAATTATATTACACAGCAGCTGAGGACTATGTGAATTCTAGTGCTAAATTTAATCAAATGCTCCTCCAACGTGGAAGAGAATATATCTTTGGAATTAATGGAAAGAGACAAATGAAATCAATCCCTGGGATCTTGGTTCTGTCCACTCTGCACCAGAAGGTGTCCCAGAGAAAAGACCTTCACTAGCAACTGAAGCCTGAAGTCTGATAATGTGAGAACTTAAAACTGCAAGGTATGGAACACATGAAGAATGGTACACTTCATCTGGATGGTAGAATCAACAAGAATTTAATAAGTTAATCAGATCATCACCATTTGAGTGCACATAAATTTGAATTGTTTCCCCATTATGAAGTGGTTGTCTGTAAATTATTGCTGAGAAAGCCATTTTCAAATTAATGTTTGAGCTATTAGAAAATACAGAGGGCATTTTCATTAATTGGAAGCAGCTTTTCTTCCGCTCTCTCTATCATTACCTTTGTTGCCCAGAATCAGTTTAGTGCTCAAATTTATTGATGTGTATGATTCAGTGGCTTTATTTGTTTAGAATTTGTCCTATACCTGATGGAATAAACTCATTAAGTGTAAATGAATAGTTATGTAGTCATCAACTAAAATGAGTCACTGCAGTTCTCTGAAGTCATTACAGTGCCTTTGAACACAGCTGGAAAGAAAGTCTCTGTGAAGGTTACAGCTTCCCTCTCAGAGGTAGCCACATTAATTTCCATGCCTTCTTTGGTATGGCTTCTTGTTTACAGAAAGCAAGAATCATTCTTCAGCAGAAGATAGTGGGTTGTTCTTTTAGCCAAGAATGTATCAAACCAGCCTGTGAACAGTTTCACATTTTTGCTGCCACAATGCATTATTTTCACCATATATAGAAGCTGGGATTCAGAAAGGAGAATGTTGTTTAGGAAAGTAGCTGCTTTAAAATCACTATTTTTGGAGTCAAGTATGATGTACATCTCTTACAGCTGACAAACATTCTGCCATTGAAGGTTGAAAGAAGAGGAGGGCTTGAAGACTCAGAACTCATTGTGTAGGTTCTCTATTTCAGTAAAACTGCCCACAAGGGCAGGATTTCCTGATTTCATGTTACAACTCCTGCAAGGGAATGCATAAATAATAAGAAATTCAGATTAGCTTGTGCATGGCCCTCTCTTTTTGAGTAATAAGTGTCTCCACAAGCTTTGTCTACTTGTTTGTATGCTTGATAATATAGGTAAACTGAACTAATTTTGTTGATACTCACACCATCCTAGCACTTATTTTGATGTGCAGTATGATAGAGACTTGTAAGGTGTTAGCAGTAAGGCAACACAGCTGAAGTGAACAAAGGATTCCTACCACCCTTTACTGGCAGCTGGAGTATCTCAGTGCACCAGAGGTAAATATCTATAAAGTGATACCACCTTTTTCATAGTCAAAATGCTTCACAGTGTCAAAGGCTTATTTAGCATAAGCCTTTTGAAAATCCTATTGCCTGAGAGCTGTTTCACTGAGAATGCTGTAAGAAGCATAAGGAAAAAAAATCCCACTAAAATTGACAGTATCTAATAATCTTTCTCACGGCCACAAACAGCTCAGTTACTTGAGTTTCTCATCAGAACAGTCCTAATGCATTTTGTAAGCCTGTTCTCTATGTTTCTTCTCCCTGCTTGCTCAAAAGTTGTGTTCATTTGTCATGAGGCTAGAGACATCTATGAAGGGATTATCAGGTGTTTATATTGCCCTTAGGCCTGTACATTCCAAAATACTTTGGGCTCCCTTCACCTGTTTTTACAACGCTGGTGGAGCAAGCACAGGTATGGTCACAGGAGTGTAAACACAGGATTGGAGCCAAGGCCCATTGAGCTCAGCAGGAGGTTTTCTTTCAGGTTCTGGGGATTTCAGATCATGTCTATGGTCATGGTCATTTCACTTTAGACAACTTAACTAGTTATAATTAATTTTCTTATTTTTCTTTTTTTTTTTTTTCCCCCGATGCAGGTGCATAATTAGACTGGGGGAGACATTTGAAATGCAACCAATGAGATATTTCATATAGCACATGTAAAATTTTCTTCAGTTAGGAATGCAGAATTGTATTACACAGCACATTAAATGGCACATTAGCAGATGTAAATGCTTCCATTGAATTAAGACTGATTAGTTTGCTTGTTAGGTTAATTTTTGTTACAGTAAATTAGTAGTTTTCTGATTTTGAACAGCACACATAAAAGAACTGATCCAACTTTTCTTCTCTACTTGTGCTTTCTAGAAGTGGACTGATATAGCTTTACTACCTGGACCACTGTCTGTGATATGGCACATGAAAGTATCCAAGATAGAAAATGTTCTTTTAAATTGCATGCTTCATTCCTAGCAAAAAAAAAAAAAAAAAAAAAAAACNGTTTAAACCCCTAAAATTCTAATGTATTTTAGATGTTTTACAAACAGCTTCAAATATTACTTCTATACAGAGCATCCATGTTCTAAGAATTCACCATTCCTGGAAGTAAGAATATTAAAAGAACAGCTGAAAAGATATTTAGAGGAGAAAGACAGCAATGTGAAATGGGTAACCTCAACTTGGTTGAAAAGTACTGAGTTATTCCCCAAGAGGTTTTCTCAGGGAAAGATATTTGTGTTGAAAGGCAGCTTTCCAGTGCAGGAGAACAAAGCAGGAGTCAGGAAATCAATGTAGAAGATACTGCTGGAGCAGAAGGGCTTTTGCTGCGTGTCCATCTGCAGCAGATTATCTTGTCATAAGGATTTGTTTGTAGCAAAGCTGCACCTCAGGCACACTGACCTCCCAGAGACTTTTTGTCCTGCACCAGTGCCACTGGGAGAGTACAGCAACAAAACCCACAGGAACCCACTGAGTTACAGAGGTCTACTCTCTAACCCAGATCATACCTGGACACAGAACCCCTAACATCCCACCCCGACTCCCTATTGAACCTAAATCCAAGCATTTGAACTTTTCATGGGATAAAGCTGAAAACCTGCCAATATGTCACAGGATAGCACTGAGCCATGAAACACCTGAGCTGATCACCTGCACTTCTTTGGTCCCTGAGGAGTAAGGAGAGCATCTTCCCTTGTTTTTGGAGGGGCAATTAATCATTACAGCTACTCAGAGACCCCAACTGAGGTCACAGACCTTGGCAAAACACTGTGTAGCAGAATCTCTGGGGCACTCCCAGCTTGTGAAGGCTCCACTGAAGGTTTTTCTAGTGCATCTCCTACAGCAGGGAAGCTCCTTACTCCCAGGCCAGGCTCACCTGACCTCACAGGGAAAAACTGGCTTTTTTCCAAAGCCTGTTCCCCTTAAATGCTGATTCTCTCTTGTAGACCTGAATTAGATTTCTGTGACATAGACTTGCAGACCAGAGCCACCTCCTGCCATATGAGTTCTGCATGAAATAGTGCAGGTCTGGCATTACAAAGCACAAGCCTTGTATGGAGGACTGGATGAGGTTTCTGCTTTCTTCTTCTAGTCCTGCTCTTGCACTGCCACACTCAAGGGCAGCCAGAGACTGGGCTGCCCTACCACTATGTATGAAAGAGTCATGATTCCTCTTGGCATTTCCACTTTTGCCTTCACAGTCCTCTGAGATTCCTCACACAGCCATGAAACACTGTAGCATTTGCTTTCTGAGCTCTTCATTCAGTCAGGTTTGAACCTACTCACTGCACAAAGCATCAGTAATATTATCCCATTTTCTGACAACTTTTATGTTCATTTGCCTTGTAGCCAAGTCACTCAGAAAGGATAAGTGAAGAGTAAACTCTTCTTTTTAGAAGAATCATGAGAGGGTTTTTATTTCCTGATTGAAAGACTTCTGATCTTAAGCAGTGGAAAAGCCACAGCAAAACCATACCTTTGCTCATTCATCTCAGTGTGTAAAATCAGATTATTACAAGCTGCAGCAGCTTAATCAAACAGCCTTTGAAATACAAAGGTCTCTGATTCAAATGGAGTTAATGGAGGTGGGGTTTTTTTGTTTTTACTACTGCTCCCATAATGTTAAAAGTCATTCACATTTCCACAAAATACTTGCTGATCATTATAAGCAGCAAAGCTTTGGATCCAGTTATACCTGTGCTTCCATCTGTTGTTGCAGAAACCAATTCTATTATCATTACTTTCTTGTTAATGACTTACTTCTTTAACTCATTTAAGATACCTGTTCCCTTACTCTCTCCTTCACTGACAGTGTCAGTGGAATAGCTGCTTTTATATTCAAATGTCCTGAGCACAAACATTGCCAGTTGAATTACGGCTGTCCTGGGTGTTGAGCTGGGTAGAAGAAAACACATTCATTTTCTACAGCTTGTAATGAACTGTTTCTTCTGTTGTTGAGGCACAGCATCTGACAGCAGCTCCTGGTTTGGGAGGATGTTTTTATATTCACTGTATGTCATTAATGATCATGCATTAATTACTTATGCATGGATACCTGGGAAAGGATCTGGTACTCAGCCAGTTTTTGTTTCACTTCCATATTCACAGTGAAAAATTGAATTGTTCCAACAATACAATACCCACCAGAACAATGGTATTTTTCTCCTTTTTCATGCATTTTGCAAAATGCAGTTGTATACTACTCAAGAAGATGCTTCCTCCTGTCTGAAGAATATTTTCATATTACCTTTGGATGTTTTTCAGGAGCTGCAGTGATGCTGCACAATAACTTATTGCCCAGAGCAGTACTGCATGACATTTGAAGCTCAGAGTCTTGTCTTTACCCATCATCAGTAAAACTCATGGCCCCATTCTCGCTGAAAATACATATTTTCTCTTTTTTCCAAGCTAAATTACTGATGTCTTTTTCATTTTAACGCCATTTCTGCCCCCCACGATTTGTTCCCCCTACAATTTTTTTTCTTCCTCGTTCACAGCTGCTGGGCTTTATTATCTGCCCCTCTCAGTGCTGCATGGCTAGAAGATAGGTCCTCTGTTATGTGCCCTCACCTCTCTGCATGAAGCAGGTTTCCAAAAGGGCAGAGCAGAGTCCAGAGTCAGACAGGTATAATATAAAATACTATACAGTACAAATATAATCAATATAAACAAATTAATAAATACAAAACATAAACAAATATAAATACACAAATATTAATCTCACAGGAAATATAAATCTGCAGTAGGCTCTGTTGGAGAAAGTAACTTAATGACACTTCTATTTGGTGAAGAGGTCCCATGTATATCCCCCCACCCCACACCTTGTGGGAGATGAATGTGGAATGGTAGAACTCACTGCCCATCATTGTGCTTCTGAGCACGGCAGCTCAGCATCACCACTCTCCATCACATCACATGATCAAAGATGTTGAAAGTAAGCAGGCAAAAGAAGAAAGATCATCAGTGCTTACCAACCCCTTCAAATTGAAATGCAGTCTATTGCTTTTACTTCCCCTTGACACTTTAATTAATGTCCTGTGTCTACTAAAGCAGATAGGCAATACAATGGGAGAAGAGAGCCTGCTGGCCTGCTTTATGAGCTGAGAGGACTACTGTTATATACCAGTTTATTTTTTGGACATGTTTGCAGTGCATGAATAGACAGGAGCTGCCAATACTTTAACATCTGGGAAACTGCAGTGAACTTTGCCGACTGGAATACCATAATAACTGAAGGCATTTATCCTCTCTCAGCTATAATGGCAGGAGAATTTTATGTGATCTCTCCTCTGTTTGCTTTCTTCAAAGCAAAGAACATAGTTGAAAGAAATGTGTGTGCGTGAGAGATTATATTAATGTCGCTAAGGCTTGTAACCAGTTCATACCTGTGGTGATATGGTAGTTGCAGTTGGGTGGAAGTGCTGGTAATGAGGAAGTTTTATGGATATTTGGTAAAACATTTTGAAGTAATAAAGTAAAAAAAGCTGTTAATGACTCATTCATTTAGTACTGGCATTGTAAACAGGGTAATGGCTATTACATTGGTGTTTTTGTGTTTGCATTTGAAAGCAGATTTTCAATAGTAACAAAGCTGGAATCAGTCCAAGTCAGATCATACATACAGTTGAAAAGCTACATAGTAGCTTAAACAGAGATAAGACCTTTCATTACTGATGTGCAATAGAAAGTCCCAAGGAAATGAAAAAATAATTTGATGTCTCTTCCAACCTCCTTAATCCCCTTGTGAAGATTTTGCTTGTTTGACCTGATCTAACTAGGTCTAACTCACTTTGTTCCTGGAATGTATTACTCCAAATGCTAATGTCAGTATATTCACTTTATTTATACAATCTGCACCACAGTGGCAAGAATACCCAGCTCTTGCATCCTGTGGGTCATTTTGCTGTTTCTTATCCTTCCAGATACGCATATGATTTTTTGTTTTATTGTTGTACACTTGGGCTTCACAAATAGTATGAGAAAAGCAATAAAATCAGTGCATTGAAATTTCAGTATTAAGCCAATAAACACTGAATATGTAATGATTTTTCCCTTGTCTACAGCAGTGGTACTGTTTCAAAGAATCAATAGGAAACACAAAAGAAAACCGTATTTAATCTCAGCTTGGCCTGGTCTTGTCTGCCTGAAGTCAATCATTCACTGTCTCAAAGGTACACCACTGGACAGCACATTCACCCTTACTAATGCAAAGGGTGCCCCTGACTTTTCCCCTGGATTAGCTGCTGAATCAGCAAAAGGTGGTTGACAGGCTGCTCCAGAAATGAGGAATTGTGAATGAGAGGTAAATGTGAACCCCTGGTATAATCCTGATGCTGCTCCTGATGTTGGATGCAAGGATCCAGCAGGTCTGTACAGAGTGGTTCAGCTGGGTGCAGGGTGCTCCAGCCTAGCTCTGAACTGCCCAGTTTGCCAGTATGATTCTCAGAGCTAAATCTGGATGAAAACCTTCAGTTTTTGACCAGTTAGGCATGCTGAACTGAATCAAATGAGCAACAAGCACAAGGAAGAATAGGCATCCATAAGCTTGTAGAAATACCTCATTTTCACCTTTATTTTTACTTTTCCAAGGAGAAGATTAATATCTGCAATAATTCTGCACCTTTGGACTTCAAAATTAAGGAAGAGAGAGAAAATGATTGAGAAAAATGCCAGAAAAATCAAGAGTCAACTTGTGTTTATATTACTTTTGATTATGACATGTGTCATAGTCTGAGGCTTACCCGGAAACGGTAAGATTTATGGGCGGCTCAGTGAGATCCCAAGTGAAGAAATTCAGGAGGAAGAAGGAGGAGCTTCCTCTTTTCCAGGCAGGGAGCACAGAGGTGAGATCTCTGGCCGGCCTGGGAGGGGGCCCGGCCCCTTCCCCAGGCCCGGCC